>JACXGJ010007331.1:0-30884 GCA_016801105.1 Esox niger | reverse complement strand
GTTTGTCAATCCACCCTAACAACATATAAATAAACCACATAAACAACAGTCATTTGGGATTTGTTTTGAAAATAGTTTCAAATTTTAAGAGATGATAAAACAATTAAGAAAATATATTATATACAAACGAACCTTTAAAAGCATTGATATACATTTCTTTGACATTCTCCACTGACATGATGCATAATACAAATACACTGATATATAACAAACATTTCCCCATTGGGAACCTGCAAGAAGAACCTTGTAGGGACATATTTTTTAGGTTTTACACACCCAACCACAAAAAGGAAATTATACTATACCGGTGTACTATTCTTCTGTCATTATTGTTTGGATGCCCGACTCTCACAGATTCTCTTAGATTGTTCATTACAGCCAATGTCAAACCAACAACTGATTTGAACTGAACAGCGTTGACCTATTTGGGCACAGTCTTCACCTGGCTTCCAGTCATTTGGTTCTGGAAAGGCACTGACACGCGTTCCATTGTTTAGGTCCCAGTACCTAGAACGGGGAGGAGATAAACCATTACTCCATATTGTACCCACAGAAAGAAACATAAGGCCAATTAACAATGCTCTCATGAATTTTACTGAGCAAATAACTGGCCTCCTGAGCAGAAACCTAATTGCGGTGAGAATACAGTGCCATTTCTAGCCTTCAATTTATGTTGTCTTCTGTTAAACCTGGTGGGGATCTGTATCAGTGTGGACAGTCATCTGTTAAACATGGTGGGGATCTGTAACGGTGTGGACAGTCATCTGTTAAACATGGTGGGGATCTGTAACGGTGTGGACAGTCATCTGTTAAACATGGTGGGGATCTGTAACGGTGTGGACAGTCATCTGTTAAACATGGTGGTGGATCTGTAACGGTGTGGACAGTCATCTGTTAAACATGGTGGTGGATCTGTAACGGTGTGGACAGTCATCTGTTAAACATGGTGGTGGATCTGTAACGGTGTGGACAGTCATCTGTTAAACATGGTGGGGATCTGTAACGGTGTGGACAGTCATCTGTTAAACATGGTGGGGATATGTAACGGTGTGGACAGTCATCTGTTAAACATGGTGGGGATCTCTATCAGTGTTGAGAGTAATCTGTTAAACATGGTGGGGATCTGTAACGGTGTGGGCAAACATGTAGTTGGAGTCATTGGCTCCTATGATTATCTTGAATGGTTTTACAACTGCAAGGAATTAGGGCACCAAGAACCAGGTGCCTCCCATTACTGTATCACTCTAGAGAACTGCAGCCAAACTGCATTTTAAGTAAGTTGGGCATTTTCGAAATGTATTTCTCTTTACTTGCATTTAAAAAACATTGGTGCAATGATTTACCAGCTTTATAGTTTGTTAGCAATGCAACTACATTTTATATTTACTCTGAAGCTCAGCATTTAAGGGCAGCTACTTTAATCTACAGCACATTTAGAAAGTGTTCATGAGCACCAGCACAGCTCTGATGGACACGTGCTTTAAAAAGTATGTAAATTATTATTCTATGGGTGAGCGAGAGTGTATGTTATTGTGTCATGTGCACAACTGCTTTGAGTGAACAAACATGTAGACATACATAAACCGATCAGCCATAACATTATGACCACCTGCCTAAAATAGTGTTGGTTTTTCTTTAGCTTCCAAAACAGCCCTGACTGGCCAAGGCATGGACTCCCCTAGACCTCTGAAGGTGTGCTGTTTTATCTGTCACCAAGACATTAGCATCAGATTCTGTAAGTCCTGTAATTTGCGAGCTGGAGTCACCATGGATTGGACCTGTTTGTCCAGCACATCCCACAGATGATTGATTGGATTGAGAGCTGAAGAATTCAGAGGGCAAGTCAAACCATGAACTCCTCAAACAATTCCTGAAGCATTTTTGTCCAGTTCTGATGCTCACATGACCATTGTAGGTGCTTTCAGCAGTGAACAGTGGTCAGCATGGGGACCCTGATTGGCCTGCGGCTACACAGCCCCATAAACAACAAACTGTGATGCACTGTGTGTTCTGACATCTTTCTATAAGAACCAGCATTAACCTTTTTCAGCTATTTCAGCTACAGAAGCTCGTCTGTTGGATCGGACCACACGGGCCAGCCTTTGCACTCCACATGCAGCAATGAACCTTGGCTGCCCATGACCCTGTCACCGGTTCACTGCTATTCCTTCCTTGGACCACTTTAGATAGGTACTGACCACTAGATACTGGGAACAACCCACAAGGGCTGCAGTTTTGGAGATGCTCTGACCCAGTCGTCTATCCGGCACAATTTGGCCCTTGTCAAAGTAACCCAGATCCTTACGCTTGCCTGTTTGTCTTGCTTCGAAGACATCAACTATGAGGCCAGAATGTCCACTTGCTGCCTAATAAATCCCAACCAGTGAATTCTTTACCTGTCAGTGGTCATAATGTTATGGCTGATTGTTGTATATACAGAATGCACGAGCATACATTTTCTATTTTAATTTTGGAGAAGTGAGATCCCCCATAGGGACAATACATGTATTTTTGCAATGCATCTCTTATTCTGAGACGTACTTAAAAATGTAAAGATGCATTTAACTTAATTCAAATTGCATTTCAGACAGCTAAATGTATTTCACATTTTATTCTGAAATGCATGTCAAAATCAATGAATACATTTCAATTTCGTCCAAATATATTTCAAAACAATTCATATTCACAATCCAAAATGACAATCATGCATGAAATTTTATTATTTTACAGCAGACCTGAAAGTTATTATATTGTATTTTTCTCAAGGTATACGAACTGAGACCAATAGCTATAGCTAAACACAGGCCTCAGGTTATAGTGGCTGTTGGAACTGGCAAGAACTGTGGGGTCCCCTAGATGTAACTCAGCAAATCAACATTATATTCAATAATATGACTGGATTTACTGCACAAATGCAGCGCACTTGTCTTCACACACTGAATATAAATACAACACTTACTAAATGTTCATCATTAATGAAATCACATTTAGGCGTTGAAAAAGATATACATTTACAAAAAAACTTTAATTTTGCAGTCACCTATATACTCTAATGTACTGTAGCAACCATGGTAAGGTCACAACACGCCTCTCTAATAGAAGATATCCTGGTTTGGAGCAGTGGTTTGGAAGCACGACTTGGAAACCAAAAAGAATGGGTTTGAGAATACATATGGTGAAAGTTTTAAATGATGCACTGTATTAATGAACACTTAAAATGTCCTTACTTGGTGCTGTCAATGTATATATTAATACTGTATTAATGAACATTTAACAAGTCCTTGCTTGGTGTTGTGAATATATATATATCAATACTGTATTAATGAACATTTAACAAGTCCTTATTTGGTGTTGTCAATGTATATATTATTACTGTATTAATGAACATTTAACAGGTCCTTACTTGCTGTTGTCATTAAGGGTTGAATTGTCCATCCAGACCCACACTCCCTCCACCTTACTGTCTGTCATTCCAATCCAGTAAGAGTTCTTAACATCACTGTTTCCCACTTTCTTTCTAATGAAGTCCTATGGAGGAGAGAAATGGGGCAGTGAAAACAAAAACACACAGAAAAATAGTTGATCTGCAGGGAGTAATAAGTACCTGCTCCTGCTGAGTCTCTATGATGACCAGGTGTCCTCCTTCTTGGATACAGGCATATTGACTCTGTTCCCAGGTCAGTCTGTTTTCAGAGAAGTGGTAACATGATCCACTGTAGAACACCCAACCTAAAGGACAACGGTTCACTAGAAGAGAGATATCAAATAAGTGGTCTAGAAATGTAGAATTTGATGCTAAACTAAGATAATTGTCCTATAGCAAGAGTACATTTTATTAAGAAAAATAAAGTCAGCAGCAAACTAGGACAAGCACACATAAACTGTTTGTTCACTCCATTATATTTATATCCTAGGGAGGAATTCCAAGCCACACATTGCCAAGCTAACAAGTTATTAGCCAGTTAGCTTTTAAGGCTATGTAGCGACTTAAAACAATGGTTTTGTTATTTGCCTTTTGCATGTAAGTGGGCTGAACCAACACCTTTAAAATGACATACACTTTTAGTCTGCAACTTAACACAAAAAGTGTTTTTATCTAAATGTAGTCCATGTAAATCTAAATACAAAGTTTCTGGTCTATGATCCTGTGATAGAAACTTGAAATTGTGAAGCAATATTATGATTCAATGTTTTATTTTATATTACATTGGCAGTGATGAGTTCATATTTATTTCTATGGTGGTTTCATTTAGTATGCTGTGACCTAGGTAAATGAGTAAATAACAGACCTCTGGGTTCCCTGTTTATCTGTTGAAGAGATCAGCTTGACTAGAGGATGACCTGGCATTTGTTCTTTGTTCAATGGGTGACAACTTTGAGTTGGGGGCGTGGCCAGTGAAGATGCTACAAAGACGCCTTTCGTACCTAGATACTTTGATTACTCGGAGTGCGGTCATACTAGGTGGCCGTATATCGATTATCCCATGCGCATGTAAAAATAAAAAACCTTTATAGAACTTTGGACTCAAGAACGATTATTTTTCTTTAACAATCCCATATTTCTATCATCTCATATAGTTCTATTGATTAGTGCACCAAGGACAATAACTCTTATAATAGTCTCCCATATAAAACACATATCACACCCTCTTATCTGGAGAGCTGCAGGGTGTGCATTTTACTCAATGAATCACAAGCTTGTCAAGGTATTTTCCTCTAATGTTTCATCAGAAATTTGGATTGAATGGGGTTCAGGTGGGGGCCTGTAAACATGATATCCTGAAAGATGGTTGGACACAACCAAAAATGTGGGTCACTTCTAAATAGTGACACCGCTTTGTACTGCTTTTTACTGACCATTTTGCCCCGACATGTTTTTCACCTCCAGGGTCCAGAGCTACTGTCAGCTCTTGGTGAGATGCAAGGAAGAGCGGACTGCAGAGTTGTTTGTTTAGTAGTATGTACTGGGGGCATGACAATGCTCATGATAGTGAGACAATAATACACAAAACAAAGGGAGCAGAGGGAACATATATACTGAGAGGAATGACTGAATGATGATCAGGTGCGCTAGACGAGACAACAGGTGCAATGAGTTGATGAGATGGGCAATGGTGTCAGATGGCCAGTAACATCGAACACCGAAGCCAGCCTCCTGCAGGGGGAGGAAGGGCAGTAGATGGCGTAGTGGTCACAGCTACAGGATATTATCCAGGACTAAAGAACCGTTTGTAAATGCCCTTTTAAATCCTGCAGACAGTCTTAGTTAAAATATTCTGCAGGATATATTGAGCTTCATTTGCAGGATTTATTTCCTGAAGGACAACCTACAGGATATAACAACAATTCTCTCAACTGTCTAAATATAACAAGTGGAAATTGGACCACTCTATGGTGGGGAGAAAGATTATTCAACAGTGACTCCTGCACTGTGTGAATACTTGTACATGTGCTAAAAAGGAATGACCTTTAATTGTTCAGCCTACTGCTTCTGAAAACCCTTGGTGTCCATGTAGGCAATGTGCCATTATAACAAAACTATGACTATCCATTTTTTTCCTATCTTAACATTGATGCTGTGGAATGACTTGCGATTAACCAAATCACCTTCACTATCATCAAGCAATGCTATTATTTGATTAGGTGCAATCAATATACAACAATAAACATAATAGGGGTATACATTATTCATAGATTTCACTGTCACACAAGTTATAACAGATTTATCAAGTATCAAGCAAGAACCACCTAGCGAACTGTTTTTGTTAATGTTCTCCGCATCGCCCACAGCACACATAGAACAACCTGTAGCAAAGAAATACATCGCTATACATACACTCTGTGGAACTGTAAGCGCACGACATCAATTTACCACACTGTCAACATACGGTTAAGAGGCTGACAAAGATCCGTAATTCCCTCTGCTGAGAACCTAGATGTTTCACGAAGATATGGATCAGAAAAAGCCACCAGATTTTTTCGGCATTTGAATGTTTTTCTAACCCTCTCACTATCTGCACACTGAGCTAACGGGAGCTTCGAAGAGTGGTGATGACATTTTCAACTGAGAATTGTAGTCTGTGCTTTTTTTTAATCTTGAAAACAACCTGCAAGTGAACCAACGTTATAACACTGACAACCCAGGGGTCAACCTGAAGTTGTATAGGCCCCTGGTGGGCTATTTTATATTTTTTTCAATTTGTTTAGATGAGTAGACTACTATTTTTCTACTGGCTACTATAGTAACTATTTGACAACAAATAGCTCTAACATGGCCCTGTCTTTAAGATTTTATGGAAATGTATCACAATATTTAATATGTGTAATCTATTTTGAGGAAGAAACGTGTTGTCAAGCAATTTGCACTAGATTTCGGCACCTTAACTGCGTACAGGTAGATCAAGTTTTCCTGCTTATTCTGGAGCTCAGAAAAGTGAGATCATTGGTTAATATTGGCAGCTGATTATATTCATTTAAAGCTAAGAATGCAGGATTAAATCCCAATTACCTTAAGAATATTACAATTTGAATATTAATCAATGTTGGCCCTAATAATAATAATAATATGTTAAGTTCTCGTTGATAAAACAACATTCTCGTTAGAACAAACAGGAATTTCTGCAAGCATTTTACATTGAAAATAATGTGAGAAGACAAGATCATGTAAGAAGCAATGTTCTGGATGAGATATAATCCTTCCTCTGGATTCCCCTCTTAGCAATAAGAACAATCAGACAACTATGGTATATTTCACATACTTGCCATAGGGACTCATACACTGTTAAAGGTAAACATATCTGGATGTGAATTGGGTGTCAGTGTACATTTGTGCTGCTGTAAGTTGTTCCTGAGCTTCTGCTAAATGAATAAAACATTTAAAACAAGAGACTGGTACTGACCTTGTGTTTTCAGTGCAGCAATGGTCCTTGTGTTGTTTTCTAATTCTGAAGATAACTGCTTTTTTTCGTCTACAAACAGGCAACAAGTTAGAAGACTGTGTACACTTCTATTGAATTCAGCCTCTAATGTGCGGCAACAGAACTGGTATGAAAAAGATCTGATAGGAAAACTGCCTTAAAATTGCCCACTTTTTTACTCAGGAAATTTTCCTTTCAGGCTCCTCCTGTAAGTTGCCTCGGATAACAGCTTCTGCTAAATGATTCAATTGTAGAATAAGTTGCAATGGTCACATAATCATGAGGGATCAAATGAGCTAAATTGAACTGACCTTTACAAGATGCCAGTAGTTTGTGTTGAGGATAGCTGGTCACTTTCGACTTAAAACAGAATTTACATTATTTTAGAATATAGTGTACCGTTCATGGAAAATCCAATAACATAAACTTTCAGACGTGGCAAACATGGCGGCCTCTGCTCTCAAAAAACGTACATTTTGTAAACAACATCTGACTACCTGGCAAAAAAAATATCTGAACTGATTAGTCAAAGGTCAAGTTTATTGTCAGGAATGCATGGAACATTTTTTGGGGAAAAGAAAACAGTGGATTGGAACAGAAGAACAATATAACAAACATAAAGCATAGAGTTGGAGGCATAATGGTTTGGTGCTGCTTTGTTTCTCAGTATCCGGCTAACGACTTCATTTATTCAACCATGAATTCTCTAATTGATACAAGAATTCTTCAGGAGAATGTGAGACCATCTGTCAAATAGCTGAAGCTGAAACAAACTGTTATGTTGGTACAATGGAGGGTTAAGGATCGAGGACGTCAAAGCCGAGATCTCAAGCCTATTGAAATGTTATGGGGGGCAATGCATGCATGAAAGCACTCAAATGTGACACAGTTGAAGAAGTACTGTAAAAATTAGTGGGCAATGATTCCTACCAGTCAATGAATTAGACTTATAGACAGTGAGAAGAAGAGGTTACATGGAGTTAATTCAGCCAAAGCAGGTAACAATAACAATAGAAGATACAGGGGTGACATTTTCTCCACACAATGAAATTGCTTTTCTGATGGTTATATTATCCATATATCGAAACAAAGACCAAGACAAATTCAAGGTATTCAAGGAACATAACAAATGCAGATGCTTCTATGCAGGTCTACTGCTTGATTCAACAGACATGCTATCCTGCTCTGTGGCATGTGTAAAAATGCTGAGCAGGCCAGGTTGACCTCTGTTTTTTATCAGATGGCAAGAGGAAAGGGTCTAGATAAATTAGATTTTTGAGTCTTGTCCAGAATGAGGGAGTAACATTCGGTTCCTTTAGGGTTAACACCATCCACTTTGCTGGAGTGTAAACCAGAGAGGTAGTTGAAGTACCTTTTTTTGTTAATCTTCTGATAGATTTGTCCCTCTCACCACAACATTTTCTATACATTGCTTTCACCGAAGGTGCCAATCAAACTTCATGGAGATCCAGCAATTTTGAAGAACAGCAAACCATCCTGTTGTCAGATGTACAAAGCTCATAGAGGCATATCCAAATAGACTCATGGCTGTAATTGCCGCCAAAGGTGCCTCTAACAAATATTGACTAGAGTGAATACTTTTGTAATTATTATTTATTTATTTATTTTCTGTTATACAGCTCCGGAAAAATGAAGAGACCATTGTACCTTTATCTTTCCTTTCCAAAAAAGTTGAAAGAGAAGGTTTTGAGTGGGGAACAGAAGGGTTAACATTTCAAGACCACTGCAAACTGAACGCTTCGGTAACACTTTATTTGAAGGGGTGTGTATAGGAGTGACATTACACTGCCGTGATACTTCATAACCATAATAACACATGAAAGAATCACTCTGAATGTGTTCATTAGGTGTCACTCGGATGATTATGTCATTTATTATGCAAGGTAAAATATGTATTTGTTCACATTCAAACAAACAAGATTTCTGGCTCTCACAGACCTGTAACTTTTTCTTTAAGAGGCTCCTCTGTCCTTCACTCGTTAACTGTATTAATGGCACCTGTTTGAACTTGTTATCAGTATAAAAGACACCTACCCACAACCTCAAACAGTCACACTTCAAACACCACTATGGACAAGACAAAAGAGCTGTCAGGACACCAGAAACAAAATTGTAGACATGCACCAGGCTGGGAAGACTGAATCTGCAATAGGTAAAAAGCACGGTGTGAAGAAATCAACTGTGGGAGCAATAAGAAAATGGAAGACAGAAGACTACTGCTGAGCTCCCTCGATCTGGGGCTCAATGCATGATCTCACACAGTGGGGTCAAAATGATCACAAGAACGGTGAGCAAAAATCCCAGAACCCCATGGGGGGACCTAGTGAATGACCTGCAGAGAGCTGGGACCAAAGTAACAAAGGCTACCATCAGTTACACACTACGCCGCCAGGGACTCAAATCCTGCAGTGCCAGATGTGTCCCCCTGCTTAAGTCAGTACATGTCCAGGCCCTTCTGAGGTTTGCTAGAGAGCATTTGAATGATCCAGAAAAGGATTGGGAGAATGTCATATCGTCAGATGAAAGCAAAATACAACTTTTTGGTAAAAGCTCAACATGTCGTGTTTGGAGGAGAAAGAATGCTGAGTTGCATCCAAAGAACTGTCACGTCCTGGCTATGCCCCTAGCCATCTTCGCGCTGGCTGGGGCCATAGTCAGGACATGGCCAGGAGAGGTGCCTCTAGGCACCTCTATGTGCTTTGGTCTCCCCAATTGGAGGCAGGTGTTCGCTATTGCCTCCAATTGGGGAACCTATTTATATTGTATGGTTACCCACAGTGGTGTGGTTCATTTTGGTTTGTCAGCCGTAGGCTACAAAACCCAATTGGTAAGCTGCTATCATTTTGGTTTCTCTTTCATTTAATAAAATAATGTCGTTTCACCTTCACTCTGCCTCTGCGCCTGAGTCCTTCCAGCTACATGACAAGAACACCATACCTACTGTGAAGCATGGGGATGGAAACATCATGCTTTGGGGCTGTTTTTCTGCAAAGGGACCAGGAAGACTGATCCGTGTAAAGGAAAGATTGAATGGGGCCATGTATCGTGAGATTTTGACTGAAAACCTCCCATCAGCAAGGGCATTGAAGATGAAACGTGGCTGTGTCTTTCAGCATGACAATGATCCCAAACACACTGCCCGGGCAACGAAGGAGTGGCTTCGTAAGAAAATCTGTGTTGTCCAGCGACAGCCCCAAAACTTCACTGCTCTAGAGGAGATCTGCATGGAAGAATGGGCCAAATTACCAGCAAGTGTGTGAAAACCTTGTAAAGACTTATAGAAAACATTTGACCTCTGTCATTGCCAGCAAATAGTATATACGATAAGACTGAGATTAACTTTTGTTATTGACCAGATACTTATTTTCCACCATAACTGACCAATAAATTCTTTAAAAATCCTACAATTTTATTCTCATTAGTCACTTATAGTTGAAGTGTACCTGTGATGAAAATTACAGGAGAGCTGCAGGGTGTGCATTTTACCCAATGAATCAAAAGCTTGTCATTGTCACGGTGCTGGAGGTAGGACACACGCGCAGAGACATAGAGGTGGAAATAATCCATGTTTCATTAATGAAGATAAAGAACAAAACAATAGCAGCGTCCTGTGACTTGCGCAATGGCTAAATAGTAACCAAAAACAAAAATGATCCACACAGACGGTGGGCAAACATTCACCTAAATGGGTTCCCCAATTGGAGGCAACGATCTACACCTGCCTCCAATTGGGGAGACCAAACTTAAATACAGATGCCTAGAGGCACCTCCTTTTGTCCTGTCCTGTTCTGACTAAGGCCCCAGCCCAGCCCAGCCCAGTGCAGAGATGGCTAGGGGCATAGCCAGGACATGACAGTCATGGAATTTTCTTTTAATGATTTAGGTTAGAATGGGGTTCAGTTGGGGGCCTGTAAACATAAAATATTCTGAAAGATGGTTAGACACAACCAAATACCTGTGTCACTATTAAATAATTCCCAATTTAAACCAAATGTAGGCAACTTGAATAAGCAATGGCATAAGGTAGTTGATGTGACTTGGCTAGAGATGTTATCAAGAAACATTAATCAGAGGATCTGTTATTCATGCAGAGCACAGATGTTGTTTGTTTAATCCACTATTAGAACATATGCTTTGGTGAAAACCTTAATACTTTGCTTAGAAAATATATTAACCACCGACCATGGCTTTCAATATAAAGAAATATTGTGTTCATGGGAGCATGTTTATCAATGAAATTCAGAATAAAATAATTAGCATGCATCAACCAGAATTAACTGAAATATATCCCAGTTAATAGCAATTAGGTACGTTTGAGTAAAATTGTCAATAATATTTTAGCATTGTCTCAGAAAAATTCTACTATTTTCCAGACACAAAATGCATGAGTTATAACTTAATCAGATTTTATTATCCATTCTGTGTTGCTGACAAGTATCCAATCCAACAAAAATGAAGACTGCTAATCCACTGCTAATCCAGTAGCTTCATTAATTAACTGAGTGGGATTTACCTAAACTGTTACGAAGCCTACATTTGGGTGCAAAGAGATATCCCTGCATATTGTAGGTCAAATGAAATGGATTATCAAAATCATAATAAAATAAAAATGTATCACTCGGCAAACCAAATGTGGAACTACATAATTAATTCACTCACCAACAAACCTCATGTGGAGCAGGAAATAATAACATGTGTTTGTTATTATCACCCTCAACTGTGATTCTGATCACTGTCCTAATTAAGATCCTCCTTCCCTTTTGTTTCTTGTCGGTCATTATTTTGTTTGCAAACTGCTGCAATTTAGTTTCTTTTTCACAAAGTTTCTTTTTGTAACCTTTTAGTTCTTTATAGGAACTACTCTGTTTTCCCTGCACGGGAGTCTTGCCTCGTGTTTTCAGTGTTACGTTGAGGTAGCCCCAAAAGACATTCAAGCTGATGTGAAAGCATCTGTGATATGTCAAAAATGCCCAGTTTCGTCAAATTCGTAATGGGGGGATTTGGATGAATCCCTTTTTCTAGGTCAGGAAAAGGTCAGGACCAACTAAATGATGGCCTGTGGAATATTTCAAATAAATGTTTGGGAAAATGTCAAACTCACTTTGATAATAATGTAATGGAATACTGCATGTCTTAAGTTAGTTTCATGGTTCTATTATATACAGTGAGATTACAGTATTTGAACCTGAGCATGTCCCCAATGACACAATGTACCCTATAGACAAATGCATTTATGAAAGGTGCAAATACTACCTCAAAGATTTCCCTGCAGATGGAGAATCCATGTGCTTTTGAGTTTCTATTAGTCAAACTTCATAAAAGCTTTGGCTGAATGACACATTTTAATCACCTAAATAAAACAGACTTTTGGCGTTTGCCAGGAGTTCGTTGACTTCAGTAAGGTTCCTTTTGTATTTCTTGAGTTCTAAGGATAACAGGTCTTTCTAGGCTGTAAACAGATGTAATTTAAACCTAATTAAAAGAGAGTCTACAGTTATTTTTGTATTTAATTCAGACCACAATGCAGGGCACTTGACAAACCAAATATTGACATACACATGAAACTTTGACCAGCGTACCACAGCAAAGTGTTACATATCCCCGCATAACACTTCCCTCAGCATCTAATTGATTCAATAAGTAAAAGGCTTGCATTGTGCTGTCCTGATTCAGTCACAATGTGCTAAAATGTGCAACCTGTGTAAACCAGGCCTAAGATGGCCACTTTCCTGGCTACAGTATATTGCTCTGAATTACCCTGCCCCTTAAATGTCAGAAACAAGGAAATAGTGCCAGTATATTCAATCAGGAAGTTAGGTTCCTTTCCAACTATTGAAGCTCTGATTATAACAGGTGAATTTAGGCTATAATGTAAGCAGTCCCGGGGGGGGGCGTTGTCCCTCAAGATATAATCCGTGCCCCCCCAGTTTTGTTTCCCTATAAGCATTGCAAATGGTATGAATTAGATATGCCCCCTCAGTCATTACATCCAGCAGCTGTGTCTGAATGTTCGTTCTTTTTGTTGAGTTTTTAGTTTTAATGAGTTGTACATCATGAGCCTGTATAATCCAGAGTCAACACATACCTGGTGAATGTGAACACGTACCTGGTGAATAAAGCTGAATCTGATTTGAATAACAAAAGAAATAGAGAGCTCCTTTGATAAATTGACCTTCCCAACCAAGCACACTAACATATACAATACTTACCTTAGGCCAGATTTAAACTGTCCTACACTCAGCATCAGACATGATTCAATGAGCCCTGTGTTTCTCAACCCTGCTCCTGGTAACCCCCCTGCCCTGCATGTTGTAGATCTCTTCCTGCCATTCACCTGCGTCTGACTCTCTCCTCTCGTCTCCGACGTGACAGAAATGATCATATTATATAAAATAAACTGTTGTGACCAGTGTTTGCCTCCATCCCGATCGCTTTTTCACACAGGGCCATGTGAGTTTGGGTTTAGTTTCCCTTACTAATAACAAACTTTATTTCAAATCCGCATTATGTATTTACTTGTGTAATCTGACAAAAAAAAGTATTCTAAAACATTTAAGTGTGACAAACATGCCAAGAAATAAGAAATCGTGAAGGGGGCAAAAACTTTTTCAAACCACTGTACATGTTTTGGGGAAGCAAAGTATTACTGTATCATACATAATAATAATAAGTAATTATAATCTACATATAATCTCAACTGAGAGGATTTCTTTAAAATTTCATCAAACATTAATCAATATTATTTTCACCAGTTAAATTGTCCTTCATCTGGGCGAAGCGTTCTTCAGAGCGAACCTTCTCAGCTTGACGATCAATCATGTTGTAAGCATCTAGAGCAAAGGGAAGGATATTTTATGTTTTACATTTTAAACTACCAAGCCAACTTTAAGTCACTGGATGTAGCTGACTTGATACTTTCACACCAGTTTTAGGTTTACTGTATTACTCAGCATTATCGCAAAAAAGGTTCAAGTTCCCTAGGAACCTGATATGCTGAGACCAGGTTATGTGGATTTGTAACCACGCCAACACAGCAAAGTACAGCTCTCTTTGGTTCATATGAAAAGGGTCAACGCAGTGAAAGGATTCTGTACTTACAGAGGACTCCCAGGGTGATGGACAGGACTAGTAGTACAACACAGAGACACACCAAGGTCACCAAAGTGACCTTAACAGATCCTTTCTCTGGGGGAGCGGCGTCGGCAGAACCACACTTGCTTTCTGGAAAATTAGTGAATATCAGAGGTTAAATATTTGGGATAAAGTGTGTACACAGTGTTGTGAAAAAGTGTTTGCCCCCTACCTGAATTCTTATTTGTTTACATGTTTGTCAGACGTAAATGTTTCAGATCATCAAACAAATTCAAACATTAGTCAAAGATAAACTAATGGTTTAATTTTTGAACTGAAGGTTGTCACTATTAAATAAGTGACTATTGTCATTTATAACAATGAATGAAAACAGTGGTTGTAATGTATAATTAGATGTATAAATGCATTATAAGTGACTATTGTCTCTCAGTTTTTTTCAGTTTACTTTAACTTTTCTAAAATCTATTGAAGTACTGCTGTGCTGTTAATTAGTTGTTCTCAAACTGTGAAATACAGTAAAGGACAAGACTTACCTTTACTAAAAACACATCCTTTTGCCCCAGCAGCTTGTTTCGGATTTTGGATTGATGTCACATTCGCATAAATAACTTCCCCAGACATCTCCACTTCAAGTCCTCTATCAGAGTAAAGAGCATATATTAATATAGTCCTCATAGATCACATATGCTCTTAGTACACTAACAAATATAGTTCACACAGGATGTTATACAAACAACACACACTGGCGTACACATCCCATGAGAATGCTAAGTAATCTTCGGGGGGAAAGTGTTAATCAGAAGACATATTCAGTTGCTATTTTCCTCTGGTCTTCATTTAAAAATTGTAATGGGTTTATCAAGAAACAACACATGAAAACACATTTACCACGGATGAATTCCTTTTTCAAAAAATGTGTGTAAGTATTTAGAGCTCTTTACTGAGTACTTGGTTGAAGCACCTGTGGTGGTGATCACAGCACGGGCTGCTTCACACAATCAAGAGAGGCCCATGTAATAGCCATGACGTTGTGGAGCAAACGGACCAGGAGCACGCAGGGGTAGCAGTCTGAGCAATCTTTATTGACACACAAAGAACAGAAAACACAGAGCACTTGATAACAAAACTGAGGCAACGTAAACAAAACAAGACTCACCACGAACAATCAGTAACACACTGTGACATGGAACAATGACTGACAAATGAAGGGAGCAGAGGGGAAACATTTAAACACATAATAATGACCTAATTGGGACCTGGTGTGAGTGACAATTGGAGACAAGACAAATGAAGGAGATCGGATTAGTTCATGGCAGTTGGAAAGACAGGAATAGCGGGACATGAGGAAGCAGTCCGTCACCTCACCATCCGTCACAGCCAAGTCAAAGCTCTACTGATTCACTGCCGTGTACAAGAACCTTGTTTCAAAGTACAACACCACGTGACAAATGACGTTCGATACATCGGATGACACAAAATATCCCCTCAAGTTCCAACTGGAGCGCGTTTTCAGATTGGCTGCTAAGAATCTGCGTGCATTAATTAAAGGTTAATGATATTCAGTCACTTTAAGGGTTGTCAGTAAGAGTTGGAGACACGCATGCAAATGGAAATTAGAGAGAAGGATCTGAAAGAACAAGTCAATCAAGAGAGTCACAAATACAGCTTGTTATTTGATATTAGCGATAGAACCACAATTTGGGAGCAATACAAGAGAACAACGTGTATTATAGTGTTGTTCAGCTCGTTATTTGAGAGTCCCACTAAAGATTAGGTAATTTGAGATGTAGACAAGATAATTATTACGGTTGTTGCTTAGCTAGGTTTAGGGTATCAGGATTGTATATTAGAATTAGAGAGGTGATTATATGTGTATGAATGTTTGTATATTTGTAACTGAAGGACACTATGTTTGATCAGTCTGTGCGAGAACAGGAGTTGTGGATTCATTTGCTAGAATTGTATGTTTTTTTAATGTTATTTATGTAGCCATTATACACATTGCCAAACTACAACGGCTGAGTCTACATCCAGACTCCCTGCAATCTGTAGTGCCTGAAAAGGTCTACACAGGAACATCCAGAAGTAAATATTGTTATCCATTCATTAAGTTTCATTAATTTGGCAGCTTAGATGCAAAGTGGCTGACAAAAGCATCAGTAAGATATTTTGTCTTGTAGGGATTCTATGCCTTATCAGGTTAGAATCCCTAATAAGGCATTTTTTTAATAATAATTGGTTTAAATAACAGTTATCTTTTAATAACAACAACAATCCATAGTTCAAATGTACCAAACAATGCTTTTTAACCAGTGCACATTTAGAATGAAGGTAGGAAAGAGTAGTAACACAGCACACACACAAGTTGAACAAGTTCTTTTTAAACCCGAATGCAGATCACCAAAGAGCACCAGTGACCAAACACCTTTTCAACGTGTCTGATACTCTGGAGCAACCGTACAATTCCAGACTAATGTTCATGTGGTCACTGGTTTGACTCTTCCTGTTGTGGGTGTGGAATCTGAGCATAAACAATTACAATATGAACGTATATTTCATTGAAAGTGAATTAGCCTAGATAATGAGAACAACAGGAAACCTCTCTGTTTAGATGATCTCTTTGTAGGCTGCGCTCTGGTAACCACAGGAATGTTTACATTGACCATTTGGCATGGGGGGTTACTGTCTTGGCTTTGGTAGGTAAACACACATTACAGTGAGAAGAGACTAAGTGAGATGAGATTGAGGTTGTGTAAGGAAGACGAGGTCCGTAACCTCATTAACAGACGATCTAATACCGCAATAAACAAATGATCTACTCTCTCCCTTGACAACTGGGTACGAAAATAATTATTACACCACTATACGACTACGCTGATTTTTATCATGGGAAATGATGTTTTGTTGAACACAAAATGTCAGCGTTTCTTCAACAAAATCCCATTTTTTTGAGCTTGGCCTATTCGGTGGTCTTCATTATTCATTCATCCTTACCATTACTTCAAAGGCACCGATAATGATTGAGAAAATGGCTGGTGGCAGTGAACCCACAGAAATATGTATCGCACTGGGTTAAATACAACAGATCAAAATCAAATATGTCATATCACAGTGTGTCCAGCAGATGTCCTCGCTGTGCACTTTATTGGAAAGCTTTGAGCAATGAAGCGTTGCTTCGAAAAAAGCCTCAACGGTTCAGAAAGTCTGTTTCCCATCCCTACCAACCGCTGCTCTGAAGTACAACATACATTGAACAAGCAATATGAGAAAATAACGCACAAATACATGGGAGGCAGAGTGAACAGATAAACACATTCTAATCATTGGATAGGGAAAAGTTGCATGTAATGACAAGACAACCGTCTGGGGGTGGATGATGAAAAATATATACATTTGTGTAGCTTTCTTAGAACCTTGCATTTGCAACGCTATTTGCATATGATTCCCCATGAGGGCCGGAACAAATAAGAATGAAAATGTATGCACTCAACCCTGTCAAATACTAGTCTGCTCTTTGCTGACTTATTAAACAGTCAATTGTTTCACCTGAAAGGCATAAACCTTTTTTAATTTGCAAGTACTCATCTATTTGTAAGACATAGCCAAGACAAAGATGTTAATAAATTAAGAAAATTGTTTATTTACTATTTACAGAAAAATATATCGGGCAAATTGATGCAGGAAACAGGTTATTTCAAATAGTGTCAACTAGTTAGCTGTGAACGTTTACGATCAGAAAATGTCTAGTTAATGCAGACTTTCAGTCTCATTTACATTTATAATACTATGATCAATAAATAGCTCACATTAACGTTTACCTCTGTATTACAAGATAAGTTTTATTATTGACTCATGTCCTGAAAAAGCTGGAAAATTCTATTGAGATAATTATCCTCTGGAGCAATAGGAACTTTAGTTTAATAAACTGTCACATGGTCTGGTTATATAAGGAACAGGCACCATCTGATAGAGAAACTGTAACGTCTTTATTAACTGGCTGATGTCTGTTGGTCAGAGAAAAAAGTTCCCAGCTGTAAAAAGCTATTCAGAAAGGTTGATTGGAGAACCTGCAGGTCTTAGAAGAACACTGTGGGAGTTTGGGCTACTGGCAATCTTAGGACACTGGACAACTCCAGCCTTGCTGTTAATGGAGAACGAGTATTCATGCTCTCACTACTATCCTCAATACCAGGCCAGGCGGTTCTGTGGAAGGCCCTGTGACAGAAGATTGATTGAATGTACAGTATCAGAGAGATTGACTACCAGAGTCCAAACTAAACATGGAGAAGCTGCGTTTAGCAGTTATGCTGTACACAACTGGATTAAACTACCAGAAGATCTTAGATGTTCAGCAAATGTGTCCATTTTAAATCCAGGCTAAAAACAGTACTCTTTTCACATAACTATGACTGAGCTCTCAAATGCAACCCCACTGTGAGCCTGTTTTTATAACAGCACTGTTTAGTATTACAGTATTTCTATCTTACTTTGTTTTATATTCTATTTATATTTTATTATTCTGTGTTATAGTTGTTCTAGCTTTCTCTTTTATATTTTATCTCAATTCTATTATCCTATGTTTTATTATTTATGCTGTTTTTATACCTCTCTTCTTAATGTATTGTGTTATTAAATGTACATCCTGCTATATTTTACCAATTGTAATGCAAGTTCTGGTGCTATCAGAAGAATAACCTCTGTGTAAACTGTTTCTGATTTTATTGCATTATTTCTATTTTCACTGTAAAGCACATTGAATTGCTTCTATGAATGAATTGTGCTATATAAATAAACTTGATTGCTTGCTTGCTACCTCTGTCCTTACCAATGTGAATATTCTTATGTAATGCCTAGTCTGTGTTATGACGGCATATAACACTCATGGCCTGGTTATCCCCACAGAAACGTTTCTCTTCCACATCATGGAATACTTGTATTGGATTATTTACCTATATTAATAAAAGAGTAAATACGATGTAACCCCTTTTTTGAACTTTCAAGACAAAGACAACATAACTGCACCAGACAGCTTTGTTGATTCCAACATTCCTGCTTAAGAAAGGCGAGACAATGTCAAACATTTCATAATACAAACGTTCTGATATAACTGTTTGGATATCATCAATTCTGCCTCAGTTAAAGAACTGCTCTTTGTAGCATATTGACTTTATTAGGGATTCTCTCAAGTTAGGTGAATAATCAGGGCACAGCCTACCTATTCTTCAGATTTCCTGGGATAAAAGGAGCTAGGAGAAAGAGAGAGATTAAGGAATATATTTTTTGTTGAGCTCCTGAATGAAAGGAGTTGCTTGGCACAAAGTCTGTCTCTATGTGCTGTGTTATAATTGTTAGTTCAGCAATGGGATTTTGTTTTAAATTAATTGTCCCAAAGGAAGACATTCCAAATCTTTCAATATCTATTTAGGGACCTTACAGAGGAAGCCCACAAGGAAACACCAAGGAAACCCTGACTCTATACATTTATTCTCAGTATGTAGCCTTGTTGTCACACATTGTGTACCAATTCCATGTTATACTTTTTAAAATAAATTAACCAAATAAACAACGGTCACTTTGGATGTGTTTTGAAAATAGTTTTACATTTTAAGAGATGATACAACAATTAAGAAAATACAGTATATAAACGAACCTTTAAAAGCATTGATATACATTTCTTTGACATTCTCCACTGGCATGTTGCATAATACAAATACACTGATATAAAAGAAACATTTCCCCCAGTGGGAACCTGCCAGAAGAACTTTGTAGGGACATATTTTTTAGGTTTTGCACACCCAACCACACACAGGAAATAATACTATATGGATGAATTCTTCTGTCATTATTGTTTGGATGCCCGACTCTCACAGATTCTCTTAGATTGTTCATTACATCCAATGTCAAACCAACAACTGATTTGAACTGAACAGCGTTGACCTATTTGGGCACAGTCTTCACCTGGCTTCCAGTCATTTGGTTCTGGATAGGCACTGACAGCCGTTCCATTGTTTAGGTCCCAGTACCTAGAACGGGGAGGAGATAAACCATTACTCCATATTGTACCCACATAAAGAAATATAAGGCCAATTAACAATGCTCTCATGAATTTTACTTAGCAAATAACTGGCCTCCTGAGCAGAAACCTAAATGCGGTGGGAATACAATGCCATTTCTAGCCCTCAATTTAGGTTTTCTTTTGTTAAACATGGTGGGGATCTGTAACGGTATGGACAGTCATCTGTTAAACATGGTGGGGATCTGTAACGGTGTGGACAGTCATCTGTTAAACATGGTGGGGATCTGTAACGGTGTGGACCGTCATCTGTTAAACATGGTGGGGATCTGTAACGGTGTGGGCAAACATGTAGTTGGAGTCTTTGGGTCCTATGATTACCCTGAATGGTTTTACAACTGCAAGGAATAAGGCCTTTTACAGAACCAGGTGCCCCCTATTACTGTATCACTCTAGAAAACTACAGCCAAACTGCATTATCCCTAAGGATTTGGGGCGTTTTCTAAATGTATTTGTGTTTACTTGAATTTCGAAAACAAGAGTACAATGATTTACCAGCTTTATAGTTTGTTAGCAATGCGACTAAATATAATATTTACTCTGAAGCTCAGCATTTAAGGGCAGCTACTTTAATCTACAGCACATTTAGAAAGTGTTCATGAGCACCAGCACAGCTCTGATGGACACGTGCTTTAAAAAGTATGTAAATTATTATTCTATGGGTGAGCGAGAGTGTATGTTATTGTGTCATGTGCACAACTGCTTTGAGTGAGCAAACATGTAGACATACATAAACCGATCAGCCATAACATTATGACCACCTGCCTAATATTGTGTTGGATTTCCTTTAGCCTCCAAAACAGCCCTGACTGGCTAAGGCATGGACTCCACTAGACCTCTGAAGGTGTGCTGTTTTATCTGTCACCAAGACATTAGCATCAGATTCTGTAAGTCCTGTATATTGCGAGGTGGAGTCACCATGGATTGGAACTGTTTTTCCAACACATCCCACAGATGATTGATTGGATTGAGAGCTGAAGAATTCGGAGGGCAAGTCAAACCAACTCACTGTGTTCCTCAAACAATTCCTGAAGCATTTTTGTCCAGTTGTGATGCTCACATGACCATTGTAGGTGCTTTCAGCAGTGGACAGTGGTCAGCATGGGCACCCTGATTGGCCTGCAGCGACATAGCCCCATAAACAACAAACTGTGACATTTTTCTATAAGAACCGGCATTAACCTTTTCAGCAATTTGAGCAACAGAAGCTTGTCTGTTGGATCGGACCACACGGGTCAGCCTTCGCACTCCACATGCAGCAATGAACCTTGGCTGCCCATGACCCTGTCACTGGTTCACTGCTATTCCTTCCTTGGACCACTTTTGATAGGTACTGACCACTGGATACTGGGAACACCCCACAGTGGCTGCTGTTTTAGAGATGCTCTGACCCAATCGTCTATCCGGCACAATTTGGCCCTTGTCAAAGTCCCTCAGATGCTTACGCTTGCCTGTTTTTCCAGCTTCTAACACATCAACTATGAGGCCAGAATGTCCACTTGCTGCCTAATAAATCCCAACCAGTGAATTCTTTACCTGTCAGTGGTCATAATGTTATGGCTGATTGTTGTATATACAGAATGCACGAGCATACATTTTCTATTTTAATTTTGGAGAAGTGAGATCCCCCATAGGGACAATACATGTATTTTTGCAATGCATCTCTTATTCTGAGACGTACTTAAAAATGTAAAGATGTATTTAACTTTATTCAAATTGCATTTCAGACAGCTAAATGTATTTCACATTTTATTCTGAAATGCATGTCAAAATGTATGAATACATTTCAATTGTCCAAATATATTTCAAAACAATTTATATTCACAATCCAAAATGACAATCACGCATGACATTTTATTATTTCATAGGAGACCTGAAAGTTATTATATTGTATTTTTCTCAGGGTACACAAACTGAGACCAAGATCTCTTCTATAGCTAAACACAGGCCTCAGGTTATAGTGGCTGTTGGAACTGGCAAGAACTGTGGGGTCCCCTAGGGGTAACTCAGCAAATCAACATTATATTAAAGTCAATAATATGACTGGATTTACTGCACAAATGCAGCGCACTTGTCTTCACACACTGAATATAAATACAACACTTACTAAATGTTCATCATTAATGAAATCACATTTAGGTGTTGAAAAAGATATACATTTACAAAAAAACTTTAATTTTGCAGTCACCTATATACTCTAATGTACTGTAGCAACCATAGTAAGGTCACAACACGCCTCTCTAATAGAAGATATCCTGGTTTGGAGCAGTGGTTTGGAAGCACGACTTGGAAACCAAAAAGAATGGGTTTGAGAATACATATGGTGAAAGTATTAAATGATGCACTGTATTAATGAACACTTAAAATGTCCTTACTTGGTGTTATCAGTGTATATATTAATACTGTATTAATGAACATTGAACAAGTCCTTACTTGGTGTTGTGAATATATATATCAATACTGTATTAATGAACATTTAACAAGTCCTTACTTGGTGTTGTTATTAAGGGTTGTATTGTCCATCCAGACCCACACTCCCTCCACCTTACTGTCTGTCATTCCAATCCAGTAAGAGTTCTTAACATCACTGTTTCCCACTTTCTTTCTAATGAAGTCCTATGGAGGAGAGAAATGGGGCAGTGAACACAAAAACACACTGAAAAATATTTGATCTGCAGGGAGTAATAAGTACCTGCTCCTGCTGAGTCTCTATGATGACCAGGTGTCCTCCTTCTTGGATACAGGCATATTGACTCTGCTCCCAGGTCAGTCTGTTTTCAGAGAAGTGGTAACATGATCCACTGTAGAACACCCAACCTAAAGGACAACGGTTCACTAGAAGAGAGTTATCAAATAAGCGGTCTAGAAATTTAGAATTTGATGCTAAACTAAGATAATAGTCCTATAGCAAGAGTACATTTTATTAAGAAAAATAAAGTCAGCAGCAAACTAGGACAAGCACACATAAACTGTTTGTTCACTCCATTATATTTATATCCTAGGCAGGAATTCTAAGCCACACATTGCCAAGCTAGCAAGTTATTGTTATTTGTTATTTGCCTTTTGAATGTAAGTGGGCTGAACCAACACCTTTAAAATGACGTACAATTTTAGTCTACAACTTAACACAATAAGTGTTTTTATCTAAATGTAGTCCATATAAATCTAAATACAAAGTTTCTGGTCTATGATCCTCTGATAGAAACTTGAAATTGTGAAGCTATATAATGATTCAATGTTTTATTACATATTACATTGTCAGTTATGAGTTATATTAAGTTCTGTTGTGGTTTCATTTAGTATGCTGTGACCTAGGTAAATGAGTAATTTACAGACCTCTGGGTTCTCTGTTAATCTGTTGAAGAGATCAGCTTGACTAGAGAATGATTTGGGATTTGTTCTTTGTTCAATGTGTGACAACTTTGAATTGGGGGCGTGGCCAGTGAAGATGCTACAAAGACGCCTGTCGTACCTAGATACTTTGATTACTCGGAGTGCGGTCATACTAGGTGGCCGTATATCGATTATCCCTTGCGCATGTAAAAATAAAAAACCTTTATAGAACTTTGGACTCAAGACCGATTTTTTTTTTTAACAATCCCATAGTTCTATCATCTCATATTGTTCTATTGATTAGTGCACCAAGGACAATAACTCTTATAATAGGCTCCTATTTAAAACACATATCAGACCCTCTTATCTGGAGAGCTGCAGGGTGTGCATTTTACCCAATGAATCACAAGCTTGTCATGGTATTTTCCTCTGATGTTTCATCAGAAATTTGGATTGAATGGGGTTCAGGTGGGGGCTTGTAAACATGAGATATCCTGAAAGATGGTTAGACACAACCAAAAATGTGTGTCACTTCTAAATAGTGACACCGCTTTGTACTGCTTTTTACTGACCATTTTGCCCTGACATGTTTTTCACCTCCAGGGTCCAGAGCCACTGTCAGCTCTTGGTGAGATGCAAGGAGGAGCGGACTGCAGCGTTGTTTGTTTAGTAGTATGTACTGGGGGCGTGACAATGCTCATGATAGTGAGACAATAATACACAAAACAAAGGGAGCAGAGGGAACATATATACTGAGAGGAATGACTGAATGATGATCAGGTGCGCTAGACGAGACAACAGGTGCAATGAGTTGATGAGATGGGCAATGGTGTCAGAAGGCCGGTAACATCGAACACCGAAGCCAGCCTCCTGCAGGGGGAGGAAGGGCAGTAGATGGCGTAGTCGTCACAGCTACAGGATATTATCCAGGACTAAAGCACCGTTTTTAAATGCCCTTTTTAAATCCTGCAGACAGTCTTAGTTAAAATATTCTGCTGGATATATTGAGCTTCATTTGCAGGATTTATTTCCTTAAGGACAACCTACAGGATATAACAACAATTCTCTCAACTGTCTAAATATAACAAGTGGAAATTGGACCACTCTATGGTGGGGAGAAAGATTATTCAACAGTGACTCCTGCACTGTGTGAATACTCGTACATGTGCTAAAAAAGAATGACCTTTAATTGTTCAGCCTACTGCTTCTGAAAACCCTTGGTGTCCATGTAAGCAAGGTGCCAGTATAACCAAACTATGACTATCCATTTTTTTCCTATCTTAACGTTGCTGCTGTGGAATTGCTTGCGATGAAACAAATCACCTTCACTATCATCCAGCAATGCTATTATTTGATTAGGTGCAATCTATATACAACAATAAACATCATAGCGGTTAACATTATTCATAGATTTCACTGTCACACAAGTTATAACAGATTTATCAAGTATCAAGCAAGAACCACCTAGCGAACTGTTTTTGTTAATGTTCTCCACATTGCCCACAGCACACATGGAAACAACCTGTAGCAAAGAAATACATCGCTATACATACACTCTGTGGAACTGTAAGCGCACGACATCGATGTACCACACTGTCAACATACGGTTAAGAGGCTGACAAAGATACGTAATTCCCTCTGCTGAGAATCTAGATGTTTCATAAAGATCCGGATCAGAAAATGTCACCAGATTTTTTCGGCATTTGAATGTTTTTCTAACCCTCTCACTATCTGCACACTGAGCTAACGGGAGCTTCGAAGAGTGGTGATGACATTTTCAACTGAGAATTATAGTCTGTGCTTTTCTCTTAATCTTGAAAACAACCTGCAAGTGAACCAACGTTGTAACACTGACAAACCAGGGGTCAACCTGGAGTTGTATAGGCCCCTGGTGGGCTATTTTATATTTCTTTCAATTTGTTTAGATGAGTAGGCTACTATTTTTCTACTGGCTACTATAGTAACTATTTGACAACAAATAGTTCTAACATGGCCCTATCTTTAAGATTTTATGGAAATGTATCACAATATTTAATATGTGTAATCTATTTTGAGGAAGAAACATGTGTTGTCAAGCAATTTGCACTAGATTTCGACACCTTAACTGCGTACAGGTAGGTCAAGTTTTCCTGCTTATTCTGCAGCTCAGAAAAGTGAGATCATTGGTTAATATTGGCAGCTGATTACATTCATTTAAAGCTAAGAATGCAGGATTAAATCCCAATTACCTTAAGAATATTATATTTTGAATATTAATCAATGTTGGCCCTAATAATAATATGTTAAGTTCTCGTTGATAAAACATATTTGTCTGGGTGTTATAACAAACAGGGATTTCTGCAAGCATTTTACATTGAAAATAATGTGAGAAGACAAGTACATGTAAGAAGCAATGTTCTGGTTGAGATATAATCCTTCCACTGGATTCCCCTCTTAGCAATAAGAACAACCAGACAACTATGGTATATTTCACATATATTTGCCTCATACACTGTTAAAGGTAAACATATCTGGATGTGAATTGGGTGTCAGTGTACATTTGTGCTGCTGTAAGTTGTTCCTGAGCTTCTGCTAAATGAATAAAACATTTAAAACAAGAGACTGGTGTTAACCTTGTGTTTTCAGTGCAGCAATGGTCCTTGTGTTGTTTTCTAATTCTGAAGATAACTGCTTTTTTTCGTCTACAAACAGGCAACAAGTTAGAAGACTGTGTACACTTCTATTGAATTCAGCCTATAATGTGCGCCAACAGAACTGGTATGATCTGAAAGGAAAACTGCCTTAAAATAACCCACTTTTTTACTCAGGAAATTTTCCTTACAGGCTCCTCCTGTAAGTTGCCTTGGATAACAGCTTCTGCTAAATGATTCAATTGTAGAATAAGTTGCAATGGTCACATAATCATGAGGGATCAAATGAGCTAAATAGAACTGACCTTTACAAGATGCCAGTAGTTTGTTGACTTCAGTATGGTTCCCCTCACAGTACTGGAGTGTTGAGGATAGCTGGTCACTTTCGACTTCAAACAGAATTTACATAATTTTAGAATACAGTGTACCGTTCATGGAAAATCCAATAACATAAACTTTCACACTTTGCAAACATGGCGGCCTCTGCTTTCAAAAAACGTACATTTTGTAAACAACAACTGACTACCTGGCAAAAAAAATATCGGAACAGATTAGTCAAAGGTTTATTGGCAGGAATGCATGGAAAAGAAAACAGTGGATTTGAACAGAAGAACCATATAACAAACATAAAGCATAGAGTTGGAGGCATAATGGTTTGGTGCTGCTTTGCTTTCTCAGTATCCGGCTAACTGGACTTCATTTATTCAACCATGAATTCTATAATTGATACAAGAATTCTTCAGAAGAATGTGAGACCATCTGTCAAAAAGCTGAAGCTGAAACAAACTGTTATTTTGGTACAATGAAGGGTTATGGATAGAGTACGTTAAAGCTGAGATCTCAATCCTATTGAAATGCTATGGGAGGCAATGCATGCATGAAAGCACTCAAATGTGAAACAGTTGAAGAAGTACTGGAAAAATGATTGGGCAATGATTCCTACCAGTCAATGAATTAGACTTATAGACAGTGTGAAGAAGAGGTTACATGGAGTTAATTCAGCCAAAGCAGGTAACAATAACAATAGAAGATACAGGGGTGACATTTTATCCAAACAATGAAATTGCTTTTCTCATGAAAAAGGTATAACATGTCACTGTATTTTCTTTCTTTATCTGTCAGAAGTGATGGTTATATTATCCACATATCGAAACAAAGACCAAGACAAATTCAAGGTATTCAAGGAACATAACAAATGCAGATGCTTCCATGCAGGTCTACTGCTTGATTCAACAGACATGCTATCCTGCTCTGTGGCATGTGTAAAAATGCTGAGCAGGCCAGGATTACCTCTGTTTTTTATCAGATGGCAAGAGGAAAGGGTCTAGATGAATTCGATTTTTGAGTCTTGTCCAGAATGAGGGAGTAACTTTTGGTTTGTGTAGGGTTACAAGGACCTGTAAAAAAAAGCTATGCCAAAGCGCATTGAAGTGCGTTCTGGCAGCTCTTGGCCCAACATTTTACTCAGACACATTATGTTGTTTATTTCTTTGCCAACCATCAGTATGTAAAACAGGATTACTTTAGAGGGACAGTAAAGGAGAACTTACCTTGGGCTTTTGCCAGGAGATCATTGACTGCAGAAAGGTTCCTCTCAATGTCATAGAGCTCAGATTTCTGCACTTTCTGGACTACAAACAGATACAATTACATCAAGAGAGAAGTGTTTACTTGTTCTGAATCCATACAGGGCATTTGGCAAAAAACTGATGAAAACAGAAAATTATGATCTTCTTCTATGGAGGTAAGTTGACAGTTAACACTCCACATTGATGTGCTATTAACACCATCCACTTTGCTGGAGTGTGAACCAGAGAGGTAGTTGAAGTACCTTTATTGTTAATCTTCTGATAGATTTGTCCCTCTCACCACAACATTTTCTATACATTGCTTTCACCAAAGGTACCGATCAAACTTCATGGAGATCATGCAATTTTGAAGTGTCACGTCCCTGCCTCCACGAGCGCGCAGCAGAGGGCGCCCGCGCTCCTAAGTTTCTGTGCACACCAACTCACACACCTGTCACCAATCACCACTCACACACCTGTCAACACACATACAAATACACCTCCCTGCCACTTCTCTCCTGCCGGATCAATGGTTTACGCAAGCATACCACATCTCGCAATTTCCTCCAACAGACCTTCCGTGTACCGAATTATCGCCCGTCCCCGACTACTCTGCCTGAGCCCTGCCTGTACGTCTGTTCTCTGCCGGAATTGCGATCCTTTGCCTGTCCCCGACTACTCTGCCCGTTCCCTGACTGTGCTTCTGCCGCCTGCTTGTGTATCGACCATCTGCCTGTCCCCGACTACTCTGCCTGCTGCTCGTCTGTGCCTTCGCCATCGGTTCGTGAGACGCCTTGCCTCCCGTCCCCGACCGCACTGTCTGTCTCTTCCACTCACCTCTCCAGTCCGCGTTTGGGTCCTTACCTGCATTCCTGACATGAAGAACAGCAAACCATCCTTCGTTCAAATGTACAAAGCTCATAGAGACTTATCCAAATAGACTCATGGCTGTAATTGCCGCCAAAGGTGCCTCTACCAAATATTGACTAGAGTGAATACTTTACTTTTGTAATTATTTTATTTATTTATATTTATTTTCTGTTATACAGCTCCGGAATAAATGAAGAGACCATTGTACCTTTTTCTTTCCTTTCCAAAAAAGTTGAAATAGAAAGTTTTGAGTGGGGAACAGAAGGGTTCAAATTTCAAGACCATTGCAAATTGAACGCTTCGGTAACACTTTATTTGAAGGGGTGTACATAGGAGTGACATGACACTGCCATGATACTTCATAACCATGACATAACACATGAAAGAATCACTTTGAATGTGTTCATTAGGTGTCAGTCGGATGATTGTCATTTTTTATGCAAGGTAAAATAAGTATTTGGTCACCTACAAACAAACAAGATTTCTGGCCCTCACAGACCTGTAACTACTTCTTTAAGAGGCTCCTCTGTCCTTCACTCGTTACCTCTATTAATGGCACCTGTTTGAACTTGTTATCAGTTAAAAAAACACCTGTCCACCGTCACACTCCAAACACCACTACGGCCAAGACCAAATAGCTGTCAAAGGACACCAGAAACAGAATTGTAGACCTGCACCAGGCTCGGAAGACTGTATCTGCAATAGGTAAGAAGCATGGTGTGAAGAAATCAACTGTGGGAGAAATTATAAGAAAATTGAAGACATTGAAGATTACTGATAAGCTCTCTCGATCTGGGGCTCAATGCAAGATCTCACCCAGTGGGGTCAAAATGATCCCAAGAACGGTGAGCAAAAATCCCAGAACCCCACGGGGGGACCTAGTGAATGACCTGCTGAGAGTTGGGACCAAAGTAACAAAGGCTACCATCAGTAACACACTACGCCACAAGGGACTCAAATCCTGCAGTGCCAGATGTGTCCCCCTGCTTAAGCCAGTAGATGTCCAGGCCCTTCTGAGGTTTGCTAGAGAGCAATTGGATGATCCACAAGGGGATTGGGAGAACGTCATATTGTCAGATGAAACCAAAATACAACTTTTTGGTAAAAACTCAACATGTCTTTTTTGGAGGAGAAAGAATGCTGAGTTGCATCCAAAGAACACCATACCTACTGTGAAGCATGGGGTTGAAAACATCATGCTTTGGGGCTGTTTTTTTGCAAATGGACCAGGAAGACTGATCCGTGTAAAGGAAAGAATGAATGGGGCCATTTATTGTGAGATTTTGAGTGTAAACCCCCTTCCATCAACAAGGGCCTTGACGATGAAACGTGGCTGAGTCTTTCAGCATGACAAATCCCAAACACACTGCCCGGGCAACGAAGGAGTGGCTTCGTAAGAAGCATTTCAAGGTCCCGGAGTGGCCTAGCCAGTCACCAGATCTCAACCACATAGAAAATCTTTGGAGGGAGTTGAAAATCTGTGTTGCCCAGCGACAGCCCCAAAACATCACTGCTCTAGAGGAGATCTGCATGGAGGAATGGGCCAAAATACCAGCAACAGTGTGTAAAAACCTTGTGAAGACTTACAGAAAGCATTTGATCTCTGTCATTGCCAACAAAGGGTATTTAACAAAGTATTGAGATTAACTTTTGTTATTTACCAAATACTTATTTTCCACCATAATTTACCAATATATTCAAACAAAATCCTACAATGTGATTTTTGGGATTTAATTTTCTCATTTTGTCTATCATAGTTGAAGTGTGCCTATGATGAAAATTACAGGCCTCTCTCATCTTTTTAAGTTGGAGAACTTGCACAACTGCTGGCTGACTAAATACTTTTTTGCCCCACTGTATGTATAAAAAGGTCTGCAATTCTTACACAGATCATGGATTATGGATGTAAATACCCTTACATACTTTTCTCTTAAACGGGCAATATGCATGATTCCTACTGTATTACAAACATAATAAAATGTCTGGCTGACACCTGTAGATAATCTTTTAACTTAACGTTTCATCCCATTGACAAGCTGTACATTACTGACCCATATCAAGGACTGTTTCATCCCATTGACAAGCTGTACATTACTGACCCATATCAAGGACTGTTTCATCCCATTGACAAGCTGTACATTACTGACCAATATCAAAGACTGTTTCATCACATTGACAAGCTGTACATGACTGACCCATATCAAGGACTGTTTCATCCCATTGACAAGCTGTACATTACTGACCAATATCAAAGACTGTTTCATCACATTGACAAGCTGTACATTACTGACCAATATCAAGGACTGTTTCATCACATTGACAAGCTGTACATTACTGACCAATATCAAGGACTGTTTTTTCACCTTGACAAGCTGTACAT
>JACXGJ010007330.1:0-30886 GCA_016801105.1 Esox niger | reverse complement strand
CCCCTTTAGACTTGTCTAGATGGTTAGTGGAAGGTGTATTGGATGTCCCCTTTAGACTGTTCTAGATGATTAGTGGAAGGTGTATTGGATGTCCCCTTTAGACTGGTCTAGACAATTAGTGGAAGGTGTATTGGATGTCCCCTTTAGACTTGTCTAGATGGTTAGTGGAAGGTGTATTGGATGTCACCTTTAGACTGGTCTAGATGATTAGTGGAAGGTGTATTGGATGTCCCCTTTAGACTGTTCTAGATGATTAGTGGAAGGTGTATTGGATGTCCCCTTTAGACTTGTCTAGACGGTTAGTGTATTTGTAATCGACAAGACATCCCAAGCGTCCTCAGTGTCTAACGGTTATTTAGGCGGAGGCACAGGCTTTTATGGCCAAGGTCAGTCAAAGTGTACAATGTGGAAAGGAAAAAACATTCCAATTCCACAAACCTGAATAGTATCTTACGGGAATAAGGAAGACGTTGGTAAAGCCCACCTTGAATCATTTGTTAAGTTATGTAACTTCGTTCAATGTTTTTTTGTCTGACAACTAAGATGGAACTAAATGCAAAATGTCATGTTTAGCGCCAACCCGATACGGCACATCTCCCAAAGAAAACATTCCCTAGATCGCTGTCCAACAAGATTTCTGTCCACTAGACAGAGTTAGAAAAGTTACTTCTTAAAGAGAATGGTCAAATGTTGCCAGGTATGCCAAGTTGGTCAAGACCCATCCTAAAAGACCTACAGCTGTAATCACTGCCAAAGGTGATTCCACCAGGTGATAACTCAGGGCGTGGAGTCTTAACCAGACATAAACCAATTAGGAGAGTATATTAAAGAAAATTCCCTTAAAAGTAGATAAGTGAGAAAGAGAAAAATTATTGGATGCACTGACTAATGTGGACTTTCTGTAGGTCCTGTCTAAGATTAGCATATCTGGATAACATCCATGGTTTATACTTCCACTGATTTGACAGTATGCGATCCTAAAAAGGGATAGCTGAAAATGGTCGGTTACAGTTTTCTATTTCATTTTCATGTCAATCCTATACCAGACCCCTTTATCCTTAGTGACTTACAGGAATAATCGAAGTGTTTTGGCTAAGGGGACAACAACCAACGTTTTATCAGTCTTGGGATCTGGCAGGCTTTCTGTTTCTTGGCCAGCATTAAAATCACTATGCTCACTATCTACTGGCCCACGCTGCTACATACTGCTGTATGGGTGTCTCTAACGGTGACCCACGTAAACCTGTTTCTCTCTTTGTTTCCCGGTCCAGATGATCAACGTGCTAGCTAGTGATGGCTACAGGATGTTTGAGGCGGTGGTGTTCGGTACCTTTCTGCTCTGTATCCCTGTGTTGCTGGTCATATGTATCGTGTATGCCTGCTACATCCTGGGCTACACCGCTCTGATTGGAACGGGCGTCTACCTCGTGTTCATACCCATTCAGGTACCAGCCTACACTTTCCCACCAAACCACCTGCTCGCTGGCAGTTGTTACCGGAATTTCCCATTTATGACCATTGGCTTATAGAGGGATTTTGAGAACATTTTCAACCACAACGGTTAAATGGGTTTGTATTTTTTAAAACCGCTTTTTATAAACGCACAGAAGAACGTGTACGTCACTTTCTAAGTTTACTTTTGGGATCTATAAAAGCAGAATTGACGGGAGAATGTACTGTCATGCTCGAACACACAGACCAATGCATAGGCAGGATTACACACATTAACTTGAGAAATTTGGACGGGCAACTTTGATGGCAGAAGGATGAAACTCGAGAAGTGCTTTGAAAGTGAATGTTGTTTTTAATGTTGTTGTTGTTTATAGTTCACCATGCCTAGGCTGATCAGTTAATGCATGTTGTTCATAATGTGGTTGTTGTTGTTGTTTATAGTTCGCCATGGCTAGGCTGATCAGTTAATGCATGTTGTTCATAATGTGGTTGTTGTTGTTTATAGTTTGCCATGGCTAGGCTGATCAGTTAATGCATGATGTTCATAATGTGGTTGTGGTTGTTTATAGTTTGCCATGGCTAGGCTGATCAGTTAATGCATGTTGTTCATAATGTGGTTGTTGTTGTTGTTTATAGTTCGCCATGGCTAGGCTGATCAGTTAATGCATGTTGTTCATAATGTGGTTGTGTTTAGAGTTCGCCATGGCTAGGCTGATCAGTTAATGCACGTTGGTCATAATGTGGTTGTTGTTGTTTATAGTTCGCCATGGCTAGGCTGATCCAGGTCTTCAGGAAGAAAGCTGTGAGGGTCACAGACACTCGTGTGCGGACTATGAACGAGGTTCTTACCTGCATCAAGCTCATCAAGATGTACGCCTGGGAGAGCTCCTTCGAGAAGAAAATCACAGGTAATGAATAGACAGTATGTTATGATTATTACCAATAATCATAGGAAAATAGTAAAGATTGTAAATTACCGTTCTTCATATGAAAATCTGAGTGAGCTAAAAAGGCTGCACACAAAATATAAGAGACATCTGATGTTATTGCCCTTTATTTCCTTACAATGCATGAACATTGCACTATAGATAAGATCACCCATGATGGAAAAGTATTCTACCACACCATTGAGAATATAAATTATTTCCTGCAATGGGTTACCAACATAATAGTGAAACAAGCAGTGTCATATTTATTATTATGTCTTCCCTACCTCCCTTGGCTACATCAGTGGTCATAGGTTTTATACAACACCTGGCTCGTCATGCAGGCAGATTCATACACTCAGCTGTGACCTACTGCAATCATAACAGTTATTTCTCAATTTATATCGATCATCTAACGGAGAAACTATGACTTATGCTACGCACGTTTTTAGTCTTTGCCACTCCAACATTACGCCAATGCTGATCATGATGTTCAAATCTGAACGAGCGAGTCAGTACATATAAGCTGCATTTACTTTGACCTGTTATTCGTATGTACACAAATTGTATGCTGATGCATGACGGATTTCAGAAACATGTCTCATTCAAAACACAATTATGCCATATGGGCCGACAACACAGACATGACTGTTCATAATTGAAACAGTTAATAAAACATCCAAAAGGCAGACAGGCAACATTTGAACAAACACCTGTTATTTCTAAGCATTTGCTTGGCTGGAAGCAATGGTTAATAATGACTGGAGTTTTTTCACAGATGTTTACAAATGTCATGATTAATCTGATTAGATAGAGGATGCTCAGTTTCTTTGAGAATTTGAACATGTTTGGCCTAAAAACCATTGGATATTTACAGATAGTTTTGAGAACTTTTTCCTCAGACAAAACAGTGCATTCTTTTAAATCAATACACAAATGTCTTACATGGGGGAGTTCTCCAAAGCCACAGTACATTTTTGGTTGGTCCCTTGCCTTGACCCAATATTCTGAGGGGAGTTTGAATATGCAAGAAACACATTTCCATTTAGCTCCAAACACTGGTATGTATGAACATGTTTGTGTTGTAGCCGTGTTTAGAACAGAACAAATATACACCCCATTGTTTGATCTGTCATCCTTTGTTTCCCCGTCAGACATCAGGAAGAATGAGAAGAAATTGCTGCAGATGGCCAGCTACACCCAGAGTGTTAACTCCTCCATCACCACCATCATCCCCACCTTGGCAACCATCCTCACCTTTGTAGTCCACACCCTGTTGGGACGTCCTCTCAGTTCCTCTAAGGTCAGCCTGGTAACAGTCCTGATAACTAGACTTTACATGTTGTGTCCTTAGTTCGATAGGTGGTGTAGCTTTCTTTGTGTTCTTAGAAGTTGAGATCCTTTGCTCAAAGCCTTAGAGCCAACAACGAAGTTTAAACAATTCAAGAACAGTAATGCTTTTCCTATGAAACCCATCTATAAATATGCATACAGTGTATATAATAAAATGCTGTCAAGGTAAAGTTTTCCTGGTAGACGAAGTTCTGCCATTCAAGAACCGCTGTCTTACAGGCATTTTTCCTAATCAGCGTGTTGTTTTTGCCCAGGCTTTCTCCATCATCGCCATCTTCAACTCCATGCGTTTCTCACTGGGTCTGCTGCCGTTCTCTGTGAAAGCCATGGCCGAGGGACAAGTATCACTAACCCGGCTGAAGGTGAGACTCGGATGTACAGATAGCTAATCAGCTGTGTCAACTCACAGTATATCATCCTACACAAAGGATCACAGCTTGTGTTATCAGGACACAAACATAATCTCTGTGTGTTTCACTGTATAAACACTGTATAAACACTGTATACTCACTGTATGCTTACTGTATCCATCCATCCATCCATCTTACTGTATACTGTCTGTTTACTCACTGTGTAGTTGTGAAGTGTGAGGGTAGCGAGAAAACAACAAAATGACAGCAACATGTAAGCGATGTTTGGCTTATCTTAAATATGGTAGCGAAGGTACAGCACCTCACAGTGGAACCATGTAAGCTCAATAATCTCTGGGGTGCAGATGGAAATGTTGGAAACTCACTGTAAAACAACTGTATACTCACTGTATACTCCTGGTTTACTATTCATTGTATACTCACTTTACACTAACTGTATACTCATTGTTTTATCCTTTTATACTCACTGTCTGCTGCCTGTACAAATAACTGAATACTAACTGAATATCATTGTATACTCACGGTATACTCAATGTTTAATAGGTGTATACTCAGTGTATAATTACTGTATTCTCACTGCACACTGTCTGTATAATATTAAAAAAAAATCACTGTATACTCACTTTATACACTGTGTGTGAAATGCTAACCTTTGTGTTTCTGCATGGTGGTGTGTGTGCGTGTGCGCGTGTGCGTGTGTGTAGAAACTGCTATTGGCAGAGAACCCTGAGTCATACCTGGTCCGGAGGCCGGGATCTCCCTCAGCCCTGGTCATGGAGGGGGCAACATTCACCTGGGCCAGACCTGAAAAACAAACAACACACACAGCACCAGACAAGGGGGGCAAGGTTAAAATCCATGCACAGAATGGAACTCACACTCCGGGGCAGACTGAGTCCAAGCCCACCCTGACAAATATCTCCTTTACCCTGCCTAAGGTAAGTGTTTCAGAACTGAGCTACTAATGTCAAGGGCCCAGCCATGTTTCTGGTGAAGGTGATTCAGTTCACCCAGAGAAATGTCTCCTTTAAAGGGAAAACAATTCGGAGTGATTGGAGATGTTTCAGACAATTGTTTCTAACCATTTTTTAATTGTTTTGTGCCGGACGATTGATCGCAAACAAAATGTATGTAATCTTGTAAATTATAAATTAAATCTATACCTCAAACAAATATTTTTGGAATACTTTCCGACGGCACTATATAGATGAAGTATTTTAGGTGCTGGGTTTAGGTTATTTGATTTTAGAGAGGGTTGGAGTTGGATTAGTTGTGATCAAGGTTGTGAAATCAATTCACTTCCCAAAATCCTCATTCATTTTCTATGATCCCAGTTGGTTACTTCCTAGGATGCATTTGGGAGGGAATAAGAAGGAATTTTACACTGGGATTTCTGGGAATGGTATTTAGCAACTCCTTTGGGGGTGGACAGGGTCAGAGTTCTCAGGGATTAGGAAAGATTAGCAAAGACCAAAAATGGATGATTGATTACTGATAACTGTTGGTTTTCTCTGCAGGGAAACCTGTTGGGCATCTGTGGCAACGTGGGAAGTGGGAAGACCTCCCTGATATCAAGCATCTTAGAACAGGTTGGCTACAACCAAGATCATATACTGTATACAGTGGTCGCCATTGCTATGTTCCCTAATGATTATCCCAGGATGGGTTACTGTAGATTACTGTAATTTCAGCGAACTGGATGTAGGGAAATCTAATTTAATGTCAAGGATTTCACACACAGTCAAAAATGACAGGTGAATACAGGTGTCGTCTTCTGATCCTCACCCCAGATGCACCTGCAGAACGGCTCGGTCACTGCAGACGGGTCGTTTGCCTACGTTTCCCAGCAGGCCTGGATCTTCCATGGTACCGTCCGAGACAACATCCTCATGGGGGATTCCTTTGACCAGATCAGGTAAATGTACCGGGCTGCGGACAGTTAATGATATTTTCGGTGAATCCAGGAGGCCCAGTGAAACGGCTGTCTGCACGATGCTCTGGAGCTTCTACTAAATGACGAAAATGCTAATGTAAATTTGAAATGTATTCAATGAATTGGAATTAGCAAAATTGGAATTGAACCCAACCTTGAACGGTACAATTTTGTATTTACCTGGTTTACCTGAAAGGTAATGTTACTAAAGTCTATTCATCTTCATTTAAACTGACATGTAATGTTGCTAAGGTCTAGTCACTTCTATAGCCTGATAGCCAATGTTGCTATGGTCTATTCACCTTTACTTTACCTGGCAGCTAGCGTTACTACAGTGATTAGACCATGAAGACACATTGAGAATTGTTGTCTCTTTGTTGGTGTAATATTTAACCCGATTCCCCAGGTATGTCCGTGTAAGGGAGAGATGACTGACATGGTTTATCGTCGACTGACTGCTGGGGTTTATGGCAGAGTTGTTCTCATGGTTTTATGGTAGACTGACTGGGTTAAAGGGAAAAAGACCTGACGTGTTTATTATGGCATTATGACACCGCACGTTACATAATCAGGTGACAGATTATTCAAGCTTCTTTTCTGGCTTCTTTTCCTTTTAAGATAACCATTTTGATAGTAGCAGTAGTGGCTCAAAGGGGCCAGGGACACGTCCTGCAGCAGCACATGTGCGCCAGAGGAGATGGCAATCATCCCTGGGCCACACTGTCCACAACACATTCAGTGTTTTACGATTCACGAGCGCTTTAGAAGGATGGAGTCACATTTGTCCAACAAACACCCGCGGAGCTACCGAGTAGAGAATGACGTCATGCTCCCTAGACCGTCGACTAGCTGGGGACTGAACCACTCACGTGTCCTCCTTGTTGACGCGGACAGCAGAAAGCCCTGCAGGGGAGAGATGTTTGACTCATGCCATTTAAATAGAGACGTTTCACCGGAACTGTGTTGATCATTCGTTGTTGAAGGGTTTTTGGTAGCTCAACCACTGGACCAACTGACCAGTGAGCAGATTGTTGCTGAATCGTATTGCTGAGCTAGTAAGGTAGAGAAATCTGTTATTCTGTCCTCTGAGCAAGGCAGTTAAACCCAATTGCTGCAATAAATGAGAATGTGTACTCAGTAAAAGTTGAGGAAGACATTCTATGAAGGTATGTTCACTTGTAGTATTGCTAGGAGACACGTTCCAGGAGGTTTCACCTGTGTCTTTGTCCAGGATTTTCACCTGTGTCTCTGTCCAGGAGTTTTACCTGTGTCTCTGTCCAGGAGTTTTACCTGTGTCTCTGTCCAGAAGTTTTACCTGTGTCTCTGTCCAAGATTTTCACCTGTGTCTCTGTCCAAGATTTTCACCTGTGTCTCTGTCCAAGATTTTCACCTGTGTCTCTGTCCAGGAGTTTCACCTGTGTCTCTGTCCAGGAGTTTCACCTGTGTCTCCGTCCAGGAGTTTTACCTGTGTCTCCGTCCAGGAGTTTCACCTGTGTCTCCGTCCAGGAGTTTCACCTGTGTCTCCGTCCAGGAGTTTCACCTGTGTCTCTGTCCAGGAGTTTCACCTGTGTCTGAATGAATCCCTGATGAACCATGTACCGCTCCTGAATTAATAGTAATTGTTATTTTCCTTCATCTTTCATAAAGGTACAATGAAGTCATCAGTGCCTGTAGCTTGATTCCAGATCTGGCTATTCTTCCCCACGGGGACCAAACTGAAGTAAGGACCCCAACGATTACTGTCACACGTCATTTTCAATCCCATGAAGAAGCATGTTTGTGTGTTCAGTCTATAAAGCCAAACCCATCTGACCCAGAACTCGCTGTCTCCGGTCCTGTCTTGTAGATAGGAGAGCGCGGCCTCAATCTATCTGGAGGTCAGAAACAGAGGATCAGTCTGGCAAGAGCCGTCTACTCCAACAAAGACATCTTTCTACTGGACGATCCTCTGTCTGCAGTGGACGCCCACGTGGGGAAGCACATCTTTGAGGAATGTATCAAGAAGACACTGAAGGGGAAAAGCATCATCCTGGTCACCCATCAGCTACAGGTAGTAGCACCTAAATACGTAGCGGCCTTCTTCGTGCCTCCAATATATTATTGCATATTTGTCACACTGAATGGTTTCAGATCTTCGTACTAAATGAAATATAAGACAAAGAGAACGTAGAGTACTACGAAACTAGCCCTAATCCTCTAACCCTCAAAGGATTATTCTATTGTTGTACAATGTGGAAAAGAGTAATGGTCCAGTTGCAGGAATTCTAAATTGGTCAATTTAATATCAAGTGATTAAACAAGCAGTGAATAATGTAGGGACTCATTTTATCAATAATTTAATATCCTAAAAGTACTGTTTTTACAGCTTCTGTATGCTAGTAAAAAACAAAAATGAAAGTACATTTTGTGGGGCAGAGATGTTTTAAAGATTAGTTCCTGCAAGTCAGGCAACTTGCGCAATGTGGAATGAAATCTTAGGTATCTCGTTTAATGCGCAACAAAACCGGCACAAAATGTACGCAAAGGAATCAATAGATAAAAGTTCACACCTGTTTACCAATCATTGACAGAAATCTCTGAATCCCTGAATAGCTATTGGATTATTTGGTTTATACAACATATTACACACCAGCCACAACACCTGTAGTTAGCTAATTGAATGCACTTTTTTTTTATGAATGGATTTTGTGTTGTAGGCTATTAGCCGTTTAGCTTCTCTTTTGTATGATGTAGTGACTGGCCTAGGATGGAATCTGGCATGTGCGTTTGAATACACCGTGGGCCACAAGGTTAAGTTGTCTTGTCTTGTCGGTCCTGTCTGACCGTCCAATCTGTCTGTCTGTCAGTATCTAGAGTTCTGTGATGAAATACTGGTCCTGGAGAGTGGGAATATTAAGGAGTCTGGAAAGCACAAAGCTCTAATGAAAGCTAAGGGCCGATACTCACAGATGATCCAAAACTTCCAGATGGAACATTCACAGGTAAGATATTCAGTCAGCCATTTCCCTCTCTGACGTGGTTTCAGAGATACCGTGGCAACAGCGCTTTTAAACAGCCAAGAAAAACTGTCTCTCCGATTGGATGTGGCGGTCGTTTAACCTATTCTGTATCTTTAGTCTGCCTGAGCATAGTATTGGACATTTCCAGAAGAATAGTATGCAATAGCATAGTATAATGTTAATATACATTTTGTATTATTTTTTTATTGCCACGACATCAAGACAACTTTTGTTCTTATACTTATACTTTATTAATGTATCATTTAATCTTGTCGTTTAGGAAGAAAGTAAAGAGGTCACGGCACAAGAGCCCATTGAACTAAAGAAGGATCTAAAGGATCAGAAGGATAAAGGCATAGAAAACGCAGGTTTGATGATATACTGTACATATTTGTACATATGTGAAAATACAGCTCCGGAAAAAATTAAGAGACCACTGCACCTTTTTCTTTCCTTTCTAAAAATATTAAAAAGGAAAGTTTTGAGTGAGGAACAGAAGGGTTAAAATTAAGAGACCACTGCAAATTGACCCCTTCTGTTCCTCACTCAAAACATTCCTTTTCAACCATTTTAGAAATGAAAGAAAAAGGTGCAGTGGTCTCTTATTTTTTCCCGAGCTGTATATCCTTTTACATTGAAGACAAAGGAATTATGCTCTGTGTAATGCTATTGGAAGAACAACAGTTTTAGTGTCTTTTTCGAGACACTAAACTCACTGTTCATGTCCAATGCATGACTGATAATTAACCTGCTATCTTTTAAAATCTTCTAGTTAATTGACTTTTTAAGGCTTTGGAAGTTTGCATTTTGAAATTTAAAAAATTATAATAATTAAAAATATATATATTAACACCTACAAGAGATATTGGAACGTCTAGTATCTCGGAAGCAAGCGGGTTTCTGGGCGTTTTACACACCGTAGAGATTAAGCATAAACAGAGGACATCCAGTTAGTGCTTGCAGACAACAGAATTTGAAAGAGAATGGCAAGAATCCTGCAAGCTGACAGGCGGCCCATAAATGACAGAGCACCGCAGCGGTATGCAGAACATCACATCGGAATCCCTGAGCTCAACAGTCGTTGTCACGAATGGGCGACTAGCACACCACAACATCGGGTTCCACTCTCCTATCTGTTAAAACAATTAAAAGCAGCAGGACTGAATTAGACCAGACCCTAACGAAGAGATGACTCTTCTGCACAGTTGAAATCTCTGCCAAAAGACATCTTTATAGGCGAAAGCCCTCGCTTATTTAGAAATTCTAGGAACAATGAGGAGGCCTGTGTCTTGTCTCTGATGTAAGAGGCTGTATTTAGAAGCAGTGTTTAGCACCAATTGATAATCCACATGATACTTTGCTATATGATTTCCTGTTGCTATATGATTAGGTGAGACTCAATTAAAGATGTGACATACAGTACGTAGTCTTGTATAACTTGTTTTGGTTTTTTTGTTATCTCAAGCTTTCTGATTATATTTGCTCTGGTATTGAAATGTGTGTCTTTTTGGTCCTCTGTCTTGACATTGTGACCAGATTGCATGTGCCCTTCGTACAAACACATAATAACAATTCAGAAATATTCGTACAAACACATAATAACAATTCAGAAATAAACATTATTTACATTGTCATTGTTGAGGTTCTACTAAAAATGTGTCAGTGGTAGAGATCTTTAGTAATTCTTATATATCAGAAAATAGCTTAAACATAGACCTTTTAGAAACATGTACAAATGTGTTTTCTGTCATTGTTTCACAGCCTTTGACATGTCAGATGAGAAACCAGAAACAGGAGGCAAAGAATCTGCACCGTGTGAAATCAGTGGTAAATCTTCCATCAGCTCTTACCATCAGATGATTTTATAGCTGTTCAGTATTTTTTCCAATGTCCAAACTTCAATCACCAGACATTTTTTGTCATCCTTGCTCGTGGTTGTTGTTTGTTGTCATCGTCTGATAGAGGACCAGCTGGTTTCACAGGAGGCTTCTCAGGAGGGCTCTGTTACCTGGAGGACATACCACCGGTACTGTCAAGCTGCTGGAGGTAGTCAGCCATTTTGTAAATTCCAGATGATACCTGTTGTGTGTTTACCGAATGGATTTCAGGGGTATGAATACTTATGATGTGACCCAAGGATTGCTTTTGCTCATGAATCCTTTTGTCTCTCATATGATCTCATTTCTGGTCTCTCCAGGGTACATCCTTCTATCTCTGATCATCATCCTCTTCATCTGCCTGGTGGGAACCACTGCCTTCAGCAACTGGTGGCTCAGTTACTGGCTGGAGCAGGGAGCAGGGGTAGGTTCTGAAATAGCGCATGGTTACTTTGTGCAATAAGCATATCCTGCTTTTATGGACCGCTATAAAGCACTATTGTTTAAATAATGCAGTGGTCCGCTTAGAAAGTTGTACGTACCTAACAACTTGCAGTTATTGTGTGGTTTCGGTACATAAGACCAGTGAACCAGTGATCCAGAGATCCAGAGAAAGCCAGTCCCCTGATCCCTTCCAATGAAGGGAATGCAAATGCCTTGGGGGGATATGCTTTGTTCTGCATCTTTGACATCCCGGACATGTATTTTCAGGTTTTTTTGTGAGGTCAATGAGACAGATTTGGTCTGGGCGGTGAGAGTCATATAGTGGCCCATAAAGAGTTACGAGTGAAACAATTTCATTTGGATTTGAACTTGACCCAGACAATAATAAGAAGCTATGAAGACCATAGCATTTTATCTATGGATTCTACTATTTTGTGTTCTATGTATAATTCTACAGCATTCTTTACATGTGATTTCAGACAGGAAACATGACAACTTCAGACCCTGGGAACATCTCCCTGAACCCTGATCTGAGCTTCTACCAGATGGTTTATGGTCTGGGGGTGGTGGCCATGCTAGTCTTTAGCGTCATCAAGGGCTACTCCTTCACCAAGGTCACATTGCATGCATCCTCCAAGCTCCATGACACCATGTTCAGAAATGTAAGAACACAACCCGACGTTAACACAACACAACATAAATTTAGCAATGAATCTTGAAGAGAAGAGGGGAAAGTAGACACACCTGTCTTGTTCCACACAAAAACAGCTTTGCGTAATGTCCCATGGATATTTCCATACATACAATGCTTGTTGTTTTTGTAAACATCATCATTCTAGCATAGATGTATAGTACATTACTTAAAATGAGACTCTTATGTAATATGGGTTCAAGTGTTTTTTTGCGTTTCTAAAACCTGCCAGGACACATTTTTTGTTATGCATTGTAATCATCAATTGCCAAGGACATGCTACTCTGTCAACAAGTTGTCTCTAGAACAAAACAAATGGCCTAGGACCTCTGTAAACACAGATTCTGTGAAAATAAGGTTTTAAAATGGTTGAACCTTCTTATTAATCACCCCGGCTTGTCTGCGATTCAGATTTTCTTCTAGCAGCTGATCAATCTCAGTATATCCTTTATAAAGATCTTCATGTACTTCATTAAGATCTGCCTCATTAATATCCGGTGTTAACGTCGGTTGCCCTGATCTTGTCCAGCTTCTTCATTGTGCCCAGTATTTACTGACAAGATCGGGACACTAGAGTGAAGGTTGAATGATGCATGTTACTAACCTGCTCCAAAATGTTCTTCATCGTCACCTTCATTTAGAAACCTGTGTTTCAGCAGACCTCCAGTAAACTGAACCCTGACCCCTGTGTTTCTCAGCAGCCCTCCCATTAAACTGACCCCTGACCCCCGTGTGCGTTTCAGATCCTAAGCAGCCCCATGAGTTTCTTTGACACCACGCCCACCGGTCGCCTGGTCAACCGCTTCTCGAAAGATCAGGATGAGGTGGACACCATGCTGCCGTTCAACATGGAGAACTTCCTGCAGTTTTGCCTCATGGTCACGTACACCATGGTATCCATCTCAGCTGTGTTCCCGTACCTACTCATTGCCATCGTGCTTGTGGGGGTCATTTTCTCTGTCATCCTCTAGTGAGTCACCAACAAATACAATCAATCCGATTTTGCCGCTGTTTGTGTGGTTGCTATTGCCTTCACCATTATTTCTGTCTGCATTGGTGGCATTTTTTCCAGTTTGTTTGCGTTCTCTCCGCAGTATATTTCAGAGGAGTATCAGAGAGATGAAGAGGATGGAGAACATCAGTCGCTCCCCCTGGATCTCCCTGACCACTTCCACGATCCAGGGACTAAGCACCATCCACGCATATAACAAGAGAGAACAATACATCCAGCTGTAAGATATGTCTCCTAAACAAAACATTAAACCTATCTCTATACCTATCCATAACTATATACCTAATCCCTAAACCTATCCATAACTATACACCCAAACCCTAAACCTAACTATAAACCTCCATACCGATCCACTAAACCTAACCATACGTAACCCCTAAACCTATCCATATCTTTATACCTAACCAATAAACATATCCATAACTCTATACCTAATCCCTAAACCTATCCGTCACTCTTTACCATGTCCCTAAACCTATCCATAACCCTATACCTAACCCTATGTTTAGTTTACATATCCTATATCGAAAACTACAGAAATAACATTGTATTTGACTGAAAACTCAAGCAAGGACTGAACCTTGACAGGAGTTATGCAGAAAAGGTTTGTCCATTGAGCAATATGAGTTATGCTGCCTATTTCATGGAGAGTCATAACAGGATGGCAATCACATGTCAGTCACATGTCAGTCAGATGCTAACGAGATGACTGAAAACAGTGCCAACCCAATTAGGTATGCCTGAATCAAAACACCATTTTGATATTGGGCTAAAAAAACATTACTTGTACATTTTCTTATAGCCTTTCGCCTTAAGACAACCAATCTATGACCTATAGTTGATGGAGATATTTGCCCACAACCAGCAGAAATCAACTCCGATTTCTTAACACAATGAAATATATTCACTCATTAATGTCTGGTTCGCAGACACAGATTAAGAGTCTAGGACAAAAAACAAGTGGAGTTTTCTATTGAACTCTATTTTTTTGTCCTAGACTACGCTTAGTGTCTATATTTATCTCCTAAACTTGCTCCAATACAAACATGACTCTCTATCTTACAAACCGACATCATATATTTTTGCGTTATAATTTTCTATTTGTCAAGACCCACATTGAACGTACAGAATGGCTTCGGGCCTTCTGAATGTTCTCAATTGTAAACTCACAGACGCAGCACAGTCTGTGTCAAATGGCTCCAACACACTTTTGTTTTTTGGGGTGTTATATCAGCCTCTTTCTCAGCAAGCTCAAATTACGTTTAACATGGTTTTCAAACAAAAGTTTGTTTGAACTGAAACATAGACACCCCCGAAAAACCCCTCCTGCTGCGAATAGCGCTAAGGATGCTATTTCATTCTAGCCTTTGGTGTCTTCTGAAAGCAAAACCTCCATCTGCTGTAAAAACACAGACTTCAGAGTATCATGATATTCACTGGAGGCCCTCAAATGCTGTTGTTTGAAGATCTTTGACACAAAATCTGAACCTTGGACTGATTGTGAAATTTGCGGTAGGCTGAACATCGTAACGAATTTCACCGGGGCCTAAACTATACGGCGTTGATTTTACTCAGTGGGATGGCCTCAGGAAAACAGGTAACCGCACATGTGATGGTTTAGAGTAATTGGTTACCGGTCACCAGAAAATACCAACACTGTACTTGTTGGAAAACGTACAGGTTCAGGCTACAAAGCTGCTCCAGGCACTGTTTGGTTCATTGTACTGTCCTAATTAAAAGTCCTGGTTCTCAAATTCTGTTCCCAAACTGCCAACTCAAAGCTTGAACTTTAGAGTAACTTTGTTTCAATGATTTTCCAGCCTGCTCTTGCTTTATGATATGTAGCTTTGGCTAACAGCTTTGCTAATAGTTAGCTTGGCTTTGTGAATTGTGCAGCCACACACCAATGCTTTTTTGCGTTGGTAATGAGGATATTTTTTCAAGTTCCCAAAATGCTTTCTTGTGACATTTGTAATTTTATGGTGCAGCTTTCTTCAGCTATGTATCTGTTCCAATTATGTTTGTAGCTCTATGGTAGTGACTGATTTTGCTTGTTGTTTGATGCCATCTGGGCAATACCTGATTTAGAGACCAGGTTGTTCATTTCAATGCCCCAAATCGATCCATTTACCGTGTATTGTAAATTTAATGTGATGAAATCTCTGGATTCTTGCAGTTGCAGACCTATTAGTGTTTGAAAATATTTTTCAAACACTAAAATGTAAACACATTCCCCAGATAAGATAAAAGGGGCCATGTGTATTCAAATACTATGACTCTGGAGGACGTACACACCTAACTGCTAAATCAGATCTGCTCTTTCAATAGAAATATCGGAAACTGAGAGCAATACATTTACTGATAGGCCTACTTAAATGTGTTTATATTGTTCTATTTCTAGACAGTTACATAGACCATTGCTTAGAACTGTAGAAATGTCCTGATGTAATGTCAATGAGGAGCAAATATAACAGCCATATAATGTTGCAGTGTAATGTAAATTATACAGAAAGAGTTAAGAGACCAGTGCACCTTTAGTTTCCTTTCCAAAAAAGTTTTGAGTGAGGAACAGAAAGGTTAAAATGAAGAGACCACTGCAAATTGAACGCTTTCAGAGCTGTATGTCCTGCTGTGAGTACTGACCTTTCGTTTCGTAGCAGTGTTTTGGCCATACACATCAACTGTCTCTCCCCGTTCTCCACAACCTCCGACTGAAGCTTTTCAGGGAGTTTGAAGATCTGAGGAACACAGAGGAACACAGAGTTTACCTTAATCAATGTCATTATCATTGTCATCATCTTCATCATATGTGCTTACATATCTAATACTGTGTCTAACTGAATACAGTAAAGTAATTGCCAAGGTGGGAAATAACATTTTAAGGCTGCTGGAAGGCCAAATTTGACAAGCCAGATTTCCATATTTGTTGTTTAACAATTATAGATAAATCACAGAAAATTCATTAACACTCTTTGAATTAATTCATTTAGCAATTTTACAAATTGAACGCTTGTGTTCCTCACTCAAAGCGTTCCATTTTGACATTTTTGGAAAGGAATGAAAAAGGTGCAGTGGCCTCTTGATCTTTTCCAAAGCTGTAATGCAGAAACCATGTTTACCAAACTCTATTACTACATGGGTCCGAATACACTGTATCTCTGGCACTCACTGTTCTGGTGTTTTTCAAACACACAAAAACACTTTCACTAAAAGCTCAGGAACTGTATCTGTTGTGTCCATGGATAAAAGCAGTCGAGTAACACTGTCGTTGATTTGCACACAGGTTCAAGGAGATGAGCGACAACAATTCCAACCACTTCCTCTTGTTCTACTGTGGGACGAGGTGGCTTTCCTTTTGGCTGGATTTCTTGTCCACACTGATCACTCTGATGGTAGCTCTGTTCGTTGTGCTCAGTCCTCCTGAGACCATTAACGCTGCAATGAAAGGCCTGGCATTGTCCTACACCATACAGGTAGAATCTCTTACTTCCTGTAGGTTGCAATGTCTGCCTCACAGTTATGCTGGTCAACCTACTGTAGCAGGAATCTCTATTATATTGGCTCATCACACAGCACTATTAGTAAGGTATCATCTTGTGTCTCTGGTTTACTGGTTTGTGTGTACTCCCCAGTTAACTGGTATGCTCCAGTATGTGGTGAGGCTATCCACGGAGCTGGAGGCCAAATTCCTCTCTGTGGAGAGATTACAAGAGTACATTGAGGTAAGACGCCTACTGAGAACGTGCTATGCCTGTACACTACATGCCACAACAATTCGCTACCTACTGGGGTCCTGCTATTTCTCCATTTCACCTGGGGTGTAAATGCATTCACCTGACCCAGGTCTAAATCTGTCCCTGATTGGCTACGCTCCGGTTTCTGCAGTCCGCAGGTGGCCCAATCCGTTCCTGACTGAATATGTTTTGAATAAAACCACTGCTGTGTGCAGGGCTGTGTGTCCGAGGCACCCAGGAGGGTTAAAGACGCCCACATCCCGGAGGGTTGGCCTCTTAGCGGAGCCATCACCTTTAAGGATTACACGATGAGGTACAGGGAGAACACACCCATCGTACTCAATGGCCTCCAGCTCAACATAAAGCCCAAGGAGAAGCTAGGCATCGTGGGGAGAACCGGCTCCGGTGAGAGCTCGGACCTAATCACGCACCGTCGTGATACGGTCACATGTGATACTGGCTTTTTGGTCTCTTTGTTGTTGGAGGCCAACACTCATTTCCCTGCAGTGCCTCAGTCCAACCACTCGCCTGATAAAACAGTGTGAAAGCTTTAATTAAAACGTGGGCAAAACCTACCAACTCACTATTAGGTCATGGTTCTTCTTTCTCTCTCAAGGGATAAACTTGGGGTCGAAGCATTCATAAATCGCTTTGACCTGTTTTGGACTAATATACGACTTGTTTATGACCTACGGATGACCTTTAAATGACCTACATGTATTGTATCATGTGACCAAACAGGGAAGTCGTCACTGGGCGTAGCCCTGTTCCGCCTGGTGGAGCCAGCTGCAGGGACTATCTTCATAGACGGGGTGGACACCAGTGTCATAGGCCTTGAGGACCTCCGGAGTAAACTGTCAGTCATCCCCCAGGACCCTGTTCTCTTCATCGGCACTGTCAGGTAATAGTACTGTCAACACACTGACAACTGTACAGTTATAGACAGGTATTATCACTGTCAGGTAATAGTACTGTCAAGACACTGACTACTGTACAGTTATAGACAGGTATTATCACTGTCAGGTAATAGTACTGTCAACACACTGACTACTGTACAGTTATAGACAGGTATTATCACTGTCAGGTAATAGTACTGTCAACACACTGACTACTGTACAGTTATAGACAGGTATTATCACTGTCAATCATTGGCAACACAGTAACCTGTCCACAGTAGTTATGTAACTAAATTTCAAGTCCATTTTCAATTAGTAATTCTTGGGTTAAGTACCTTAAAAGTTGCTTTCCAAAAATTTCTCAAGGTTCTTTTTATCCCTGTGTTGTACATTTTTAGGGTTGAATAGTACAACTACTCACCCTTTACTGCTGTAGTTTGTACATTGAAGAATACATAAGGAAGAGATGTTCTCTCCAATTTCGGTACAGGGCAGGTTTTTCCACTTCTAAACATGAATTTTTCCTGCTGCAGATATAATCTGGATCCTTTCAACAACTACAGTGATGAAGAGATCTGGTGTGCTCTGGAGAAGACCTATATCAAAGACACGGTACCTACTGACTTTCTGTAACATTTTGGAATGTTAAGACAGTGTGGGAATTTACCAGACAAAAATATTTTATGTTAGCATTGGATGATGCTGTTCTTACCAGTCACAGATGGTGATCATATTTGTCAGCAAAATACATGAGTAAAAAAATTCCCATGTAAAATAAATTCATTCAAACAGTGTTAATGAATTTTCTGTGATTTATCTATATTTATTTAACAACAAATATGGAAATCTGGCTTGTCAAATTTGGCCTTCCAGCAGCCTTTAAACGTTAACATCCCACCTCGCAATGATTTTACTGTATTCAGTTAGACACAGTATTAGATATGTAAGTACATATCATGAAGATGATGACAAAGATGACAATGATAATGACATTGATGATGATTACAGCCACAGATATGATGATGAAGATTAACAATGTGTTGCTCCGTGTTCCTCAGATCTCCAAACTCCCTGAGAAGCTTCAGTCGGAGGTTGTGGAGAACGGGGAGAACTTCTCTGTCGGAGAAAGACAGTTGATGTGTATGGCCAGAGCACTGCTACGAAACTCCAAGGTCAGAATTCACAGCAGGACATACAGCTCTGAAGAAAATTTAGAGACCATTGCACCTTTTTCTTTCCTTTCCAAAGAAGTTGAAAAGGAACGTTTTGAGTGGGGAACAGCAGCGTTCAATTTGCCTCTATTTTATTTAGTCTCAATTTTAACCCTTCTGTTCTTCACTCATAACCTTCCTTTACAACATTTTTGGAAAGGAAAGAAAAAGGTGAAGTGGTCTTAATTTTTTCCAATGCTGTATATTTGTAGAAAGTTGTTCATATAAAACGTGAAGATTGGTTGACATTTTATGGTAAAATACATTAACTTGTACTTACTACCTCACTGACATTACAGATTTGTGATTTTTGATCGTCCATGCTTGATGCTGAACAAGACTTGCAGGGACGGAATGGCGAAAGCACATAGCATGTTACCTAGTGACCGATGAAGGTTTGTCTGCCCTGTCCCACCTTGTCCCCAGATCATCGTGTTGGATGAGGCGACGGCATCGATTGACTCTGAGACGGACACTCTGATTCAGCACACCATCAGAGAGGCATTCCAGAACTGCACAATGCTCACCATCGCTCACCGCATCAACACCGTACTGGAGTCAGACCGCATTCTCGTCATGGACGCAGGAAAGGTAGATCATGAGACATTCCCGAACTAACATGTTCCCCCCACACCAGCTAACTGACCTACACACTTAGCACATGCTGTACATTTTCTGTGCACTTCATCCAGATTCCAAATACTAAAGTTTATAATTTCCAAGGAATTTAGAAAAAACATTAACAGCCAATATGGCCAGTGTGGTGTTGGCGAGTATTCAGACCCCCTTCATTTCCTACATTATGTTGTGTAATAGACTTGATTTATAATTGTGAGGTTCTGTATGGGTTGGCTTTTGTTCCGGAACGTAGCCTGTCCTTTTTGTGCTGAATGCTTTCTCCTATCTTCTCCTATCTTAGTCTGCCCAGTTCTGTTCAACCCTTGTCGTGTCATTGTGTGTTTGTGTGTGTTTTCCAGCCTGCCTGTCTTGTATTCCTGCTGTTTTTTTTCACCTGCCCAAGTTTTGTTATTAAATCCGTTGTTGTCTGTTAGATCAGCGCTTGGTGTCCTGTTCCTCAAATCATTACAATATTGATTAAATAAACATCCATCTACACAAAACACTCCATAATGACAAAGCAGCAATTGTTGAAGCATTGAAATATCCCAAGAATGCAGCAGGCCTTACATGAAGATTGATGGCAAAACTAATAAATTAACAAATGACATCTATAACACAACAAACTGTGGAGAGAGTGAAGGGGGCTGAATGGTTGAGGAAAGACTAATTGATCGATTTAGAAATGAATTGATTTGTGGTTTGACTTTCTGTCCCCCAGGTCGTTGAGTTTGACAGTCCAGAGGTCCTGATGCAAAGACCAGACTCTCAGTTTGCAGCCCTTCTGGCTGCAGCCAACACAGTCAACACCTGAACCAGGCCCCGGGCTGGAAACGCCCACGTCTGAAGTCTGGACACGCCTACCCCTGAAGTCTGGACACGCCCATTAACCCGTTTTTAAAACACCCACATACCCTGGCTTGCCATACGCACGCACTGTTAGACACATACAAGACTGCGAACACGTGTGCACATGCTCACTCACACATGTGTACGAACACACGTGCAGAATGGTCTAACCTCAAGCAGAGGACATTAGTCTGATGTCAACATGGACTGAAAAGGAAGATTCTGGCACAACTTGTACAAAGTCATGGGGGATTAGAAAGGAAGCTTCCATTTGCTGTTTCTACTATTCATAGTATTTTGAGAATTTATTTTGGATGGGGAATGTTGGACATTTTTGTGCCATCATTCTGTAGAAATCTTATTACCTTCTCATGTATGTCTGCGCAGATTCCTGCGAAACTGATTTTTATTATGGTATTAGTAGAAAATTGCCTCTTTTATATTTAAATTGTATTTATTAGATTTTATATCTTTTCGAATTTAACTTCAAGGTGAGTCTCCAAGATAAAGTATTGAACACACTCAATAAAAAAGCTGTACATACTATAGCAATAGATATACTGTATTTTGGATGGATTGATGCTTTATTTTTATTTACTTTTTTATTAGTTTGAGAATGAGGAACTTGCCCATTCTCAATAAACCATGCTTTTAATGTGATTTGTTGCTTATTATTGGCTCTGAAGACACTGGACTTTTACAGCAGTACAACCAATTAAAGCACAGCAGAAATGTGATGTTTTAGCCTGAACATGGAAGATAAAAAATACAAAACATATTGGATCTGATTCTGCTAAAAGCTGGTGGGTTTAAATGTATGCCTGTTTCCATACAGTCTTTGTACTTTTTACCTTAGATATGAATGCATTACACTTTATATGCCAAAATCTGATATAAACTTTGGAGGGGACAATTACATTACATTTTCTCCAGAGCTATTCTTCGGGGGACTACAAAATGTGGGCTGTAATACTGTTTTTGTTTGATCTCTGCATATTCAGCTATTGTGTGTGAGCCATTGACTTTAAAATATTCAAATATGCTTCAATGTTGTCTTTAACGACACAAATACGGAATGTTTTCTTCTACCAAGATCTGTGAAACGTAGGCAAAACTGACAACAAAAGGAAGGGCAAACATCGCCACAAGCAAGCAAGTTGCAGCAATGGAGAATGCGGATTCTGGCGTGTTCACATATTTCGGCACAACACCGGAAATTACCCATTGTTTAGCAGAATCGATCAGCGGCGGTTTTATTATTGGCGACATTGGCAGTCGCCCCGGCATCTTACCGGGTCTGGCACAAGCACCCGCACAAAAAAGTCGTAATGGTGACATTTGCGTGATTGGTTTTCTATCGCTTGTTTGCACGTCATGTAAATGATATTGTGTGTCAATTAACATTGTTGGAGTAGGCGCCCAGATTCTAGTTTGAAAACGTGGCATATTACTGCCTGGGAAGGTCTTCCGCTCAGAAGTACGAGGGGAAGGTCTCCTCACTAGAAGTCTGAAGTAGGGGGAGCGGGGGAATCTATCAAATTCCGCCCCTCTAACCTTTTACAGAAAAACCAGTCACGCTACGAAATGCTATCAAATAAACCACAATTAATTCACAATACTGTAAATTTCACGTACAGATGATGCTTTTTTCACCCAAAACTCTAAATTAAATTGTTTAACTTCTATATTAACTGTGGTAGCTTTTCTGGGAGTTACATGGTGTGAAACAACATTGCAGGCTACTAAACTGGAAAGCGCACAAGCGAGTAAATCTGGACGATGTCAACAATCCACCAAATTGTGCTCGATTTATTCATTAAGGTCTATAAGGCTGTCAGTTAAGACCTCCCTCACCTGGTTGTCTAGGTGATAATTAGCTCCAACACAGGCCGTCCATGGAAAGAGTCTGACACCTCTGGATTATAACGGTAACTTTCACTGCCAGTAAGATCTCAGTTTGAATCAAAGGACTCACTGACAATACAGACACAAGTAACAACGCAGTGTCCACCTCAATGAGCATTGCCTTGTGTAAATCACGGAAAACCACTGAATTGGTCTAAAATTGCTAGCCAGCATTTGGTGAACTAAGGCAATGCCAGTGCTAAAGTGATGTATACATTGATGTTAATTCCAGTTGAAGGTTTTATTCGTTTTACATTTTGGTTTTCTGAAAAATAAATTCACTTTTCTCCATTTATACGAATTACCATACACTGACAGTTTACTAATCTCAGATAAATCCCATTTTGCCTACGTAGATAGTAATTAAAAATGGACATGTAGATACTATTGATTCGGGTCTATATTTTAACAACCAGCAGTCTCGAGCTGTCAAGTTGGAAAAAATGCAGTGTCTGTGATTGCTGCCTGGTGTAAATGGGAATGTGTTCTTGGTCAACTTATCTTGTAAAAAAGGCATATATATTTAATTATCATGTATATATTTAATTTGCCAGAGATGGAATAAAATGATTATTGCAAATAGTTTTTCTTTAATAAGCCGAGACATAATGGCTCATTTAATGGAATACTGAAATTTTCCTCTACTTACCTTTCTCCCTAGTCTGTCTTTCCAGTCTTCCCAGGGAGACGGGGGAACATGACCCCCACAGCCTTTGGAAGCCATTAATGCCCATGCCATCACACTGCCTCCACCGTGTTTTACTGATGACGTGATATGCTTTGGGTCATGAGCCATTCCAAGCCTTCTCCATTCTTTTTTCCTCCCATCATTGTGGTACCGGTTGATCTTTTTTACAACTGTCCAAAAAATGCTGTTCCAGATCTGGGCTGGCTTTTTTAGATGTGTTTTTAAAGTCAAATCTGACCTTTCTATTCTTGAGGCTTATGAATGGTTTACACCTTGTGGTGAACTCTCTGCTATTGCTCTCCTGAAGTCTTCTATTTATGGTAGACTTGGATAACGACATGTCTACCTCCTGTAATGTTCTTCACTTGGCTGGATGTTGTGAAAGGGTCTTCCTTTACCACGGAAAGGATCCTATGATCATCAACCACTGTTGTCTTCCATGGATGTCCAGGCTTTTCTGTGTTGCAGAGCTCCCCATTGTGTTCTTTTTTCTCCAAACTCTTTTTGTAATTTAGGTGTACATGGCACAGGAAAAATTATGTCAGTGGTGTAGGGATATTTTTGTTGTTATTTCACATTAACCTGATTAAGAGTAGACAGAAGGTCTCATGCGATCACTTTTATAATAATTGGGTGTTAATGGATGAAACATTTAACCAGGGCTTATATAATCCCAAACAGTCTAATTGTCTTAGATTTTTCCACATAAAATGTTTGAGAGTGATAATCTGTACTCTTTCTCCTGTTCTCAAAGTCAGTACAATGAGTGGTTGTTCTTATTTCATATGGTTGACAGAAGGACCAGTGGCTTGTCTTTGACTGTCTTGGGAAAATCTTGGGAGAAAGGGAGAAATCACGTCACATCACGCTGCCATCACGCCACCAATATTTCCTAAAAGGGTGTTATGGGGCAGATTACAGAGGATTGGAAGATTTGAGAAGGATCCATCCAGTAATGAGCATAATGGGAGGAGCAATTACCACTGTATAACAATACTGTATAAAAGTGTGCAAACCAGGGGAGTGATGACTACCTGCAGACAAGGTAGAGACAGGGTCAACAGACTGTACGAGAAGTGTATGAAGAAGAAGAAGAAGAAGGAAGAAGAGGGTCTGCCAATGAATGCAGAGTGAGTGTGGACAGTTGTAGTTGGAGAATTGCCTAAGTGAGTGAATCAGATTGTGAGGTGTCTGAAAGTATGAGTTAAAGAGGCTGTAAGGTGCCAAGAAGTGTGTGTGTGTGTAAAAGAATAGGTCTGTGAGGTGGCCAAAGGAGTGTGTGCCCCATGGATGGGGTTAAGTGTGTTGATCTCTATGGTATGGCTCTTTGTGTATCAAAGAGGGCTGGACCTACATAAGTCTGTGACGCCTTATAAGATAACGTCTTCCCGCAAATGGTGACGGGAGGAGATTGACTCAATAAGTGTAAGAATGTAAGAAGACCTGTATGGTAACGTCCTTCTGTGGCTCTGAAAGGAGGCGGGGGCCAATAGACTGTGATGATGAATGTGTGTACGAAAGAGAATGTGTTTCAGGGAAGAGAATTGCTGTATGTGGGTAAGAAAACGTGTGTGAAAGGAGACTCCTTGGAAGTGATCTGAAGTTCAGTACTACTGTTGTTTGCTCCCTGGGGTTTAAGGCCGGGTGTTTTGTGTAAAAGCACTTTGTGACAACTGCTGGTGTAAAAGGGCTTTATGAAATAAATTTGATTGATTGATTTGAATTTGATTGATTGATCTACATAGCGTGTGTCGATAAGGGAAAATGAGAAGGGAAACAGAGCCTTTAGGGCTACCAAAGACAGAGAAATTAAGGTTTTATTGTCATATTAGAAGATCATATAGGGTAAACGGTGAGATTGCAATGACCACTTTCCAAACAAAAGTGAGGAAAGAAAGAAGAAAGTGTTTTGGTACATAGATATGGGGAAATAATAACAAAATGTAAGACTACAATGCAGAATATGGATTAATCGTTCAGATTTATAAGGGTCCCTTATGGGATAGATACAAAATCCAGGGGGAAAAATATATTTTTTACTGTGTACAGAAAAAGTGTACAGAAACATTTTGTCTGCCAATTTACGGAGAAATGCATTGAAACTAATCGGGAGGAAGTTTATCATGCAGCAGGACAATGACCCAAAGCACACTGCCAACAAAAGAGGAGAGAGGAGAATACATTTTTTATATACATTTTATGTTTGGGTCTAAGCAATTTTCTGGCAAAACCTGATTATATTGGTTATTTGATCACTGCAATTGTACTTTCAGCTAATTTGAGTCCTTATTTTTTTTAAACTCTTGTGAAATCGTGTTTTGTAAAATGACACCTATAAATAGCACCATAAAAACAGTTTTACTGAATTTGTGATTTTGAACCTATTGACCAAAAAACATTCACATGGGTGTAAACATACCTTGGACACAAAGGAACGTTTTAATTTAGGCACTGATACTTCATATTGGTATTTTAAATCTAAATTGATAATTGTTTTATATTTGTTGGGAATTATTTGTGATGATTTTATACATCTGAAATAATTGTTTATTTGTCTGACATTTAAGTAATGGTTCCACCATCTCTAATAGTTGAGTATTATTGCTGTTTGGCAGCAGTCCAGACGTTAAGGTCCAGGAGAAAAGGTAAACTGATGTTGTGTTTTGTCTTCTCTTTTCTCCTATAAGGATGATGTGGCAGACCTCTAACTCAATGCATGGAGACGATTTGGGAACAACGATGTGAAGTGAAACCTCCTGCAGCCGTTCCCTTCGGCACTTTCTGAGTTCCAGAACCTGATTCATGAACGTTTCATTGGGGGAGATGACAGAAGACAGAACAGCAACATGGCTGAGGCACAGAGTGGCTCACTACAAAAGAACATGGGGCTGTATTTCTGTTAATTTACAACATCAAGACCAGGGCAGAGAGGCCTTTGGGTCAATACGCCAACAGACAATAACACCAAAAAGACAATGTGCCAGGTGAAGGGAGAGGACTAGGGAGTAACTTCCCAGTTATATTTAGACTTTGCCATGTATTGGGATAGTGGTTGTCACACAAGGTCTAAATGGAGCGGGAAGTCAAAACTAAAATGTAACTCTTGTTATGGCCCACAAATTGGGTTGGGTTAGTTGTTACCCTTGCCCTTTTAGGGGGTATAGGTGTAGGTATTGCAAAAAACAAATATCCTAGGAAGATAAGTTATTACCCAAGACCCTATACTGTAATTATGGTTTGTGTCAAATGGGGGACTGTGATTTCTATGCTGGGAAGGACTGTTAGTGAAGAGGGTTTTGAGTTCCTAGGTGGCTGGCAGGCAACCTAGTACAAAGAGAGCACTGCTTGGAGAACTAGATTGTTAATTATTTTTCTTATATTCTCATACTTTCTGATTGAAATGATTATCATTCAGATTATGTATGATTTATTTTATGCAAGTTAAACTCATTGTAATCAGTTCCAATCATGTTCCAATGACATGTAATCGTTTGAAACAACATATAGTGCAAGGCTCTGAAGGAAATTTGCACATGCTTACACACACTAAATTGATTGGTCAGGATGGAAGGCCTTTCCTTCTTCCCAGCCAAACAGGGAGGAAGAGGTTTGGTTGACAGAGGTTCTTCTTCTTACCTATCGTTTCCAGGTATAGGTTGTGGTACTTGGAAATCTTAGAGTGGGATGTGATGGGATATTTTCACGAAATGTTGTTAATACATATAAACCCGATGAAGAGTAGACAGAATGTCTCATGGGCTCAGTCCTATAATAATTGGGTGTTAATGGATTAAACATTTAACCAGGGCACATGTCATCTTAAACAGTCTAATTGTCTTATATTTTTCCACATAAAACCTGGACACCCAGAAGTCAACACACACCCATGATTCTGGACACAGTGCAGAGTGTGGACTAACTCACCTTAATCTAGACACACCCCCAGTCCGCAATCTCATCCTATCTGGCCACAAAATCCATATGCTGCCAATGCTACCCCAGCCTCCCCCGAGTGGACAATATTGGTTGACTGCTTTGCTGTGGTTAAACGGTTGCCGTGGATAACGTCAATTAACCTATCAGAAGCGTCATAAGACATGACATCAATTTCTGGGATTTTCCAAGCTGTTAACCTCACAGTCAACATGGTGCATGTAAGATTCAGACCCACTGGATTTGTGATATAGTGAAATACAGGTGAAAAATTACTGCATAATGTAGATGTCCTGACTTCCAACTGAAACTGCACAGCTCATTCTCAGTGACATTGTGCGTGTGTGAGAAATCGTCACGTGATAAAATTATTGTAATCTTAACCAAGGTTTTGAACCGTTTCACCACAAATTCTAATTTCTGCGCACATTTTCAGCAGCGTGGTGCGGTGACCCACGAACAGCCACTGACTGCATGTATTATAATGCACGTATAGTGACGTCAAGTGTCGCTTCGCTCTTGGGTAAGAGTGAACCAGGTATGTTATATCGTTTCTTATGACCGCAGGCGGCTTACAAACAAACGAAGTCGTAAATGATCACAAAAGTTGTATTCTCCTATCCTCACCTCTGCCTTGTCTTCACAGCAATTTAACATTTGGGGAGCAAACAGGGAAAGTTGTGGGCAAACTGTGCACCTCTAAATGGTCGATTTTTCGAAATGTTGTCAATGCTATTCCAAGCTGTATACCAAAACACAGAAGTATTATCAGAATTATTTCGTGGAGCTATGGGAGAAACAGAAAAGGTCCTACATGTTCGCCCTGTTAAGTCCTCCAACCGTCTTTGGGGTAATCAAATGTTCAATGTTTTTTCCTGGGAAAGAATATTAAAGTAGGACGGGGAGAGGTGGACATTCGCTGTCATTTAGGCCAGCTGGAGGGCGGGCTTGTCAGCTATGGGAGATAAGTGGTTTTAACTGCATTTTTAAATGTCCTGTCTATGTCTTCGGTGTGCCTAGTGTTTTAAAGTGCGGCAGGAGGTACCATAGTGGGTTTTACAATGTTGTTCAGCTATTTTGCACACCCCCTAAGGCACATCTTTTAAACCTGTTATCAAGTCTTCATTTGTAGTGTTGAGTGAACCATATTAAAAGAACCTGAGGCATGGGCTGTTTTAATTCCACTGCGTGCTGCCTGTCATCTTAGAAGAGTACTTTCAACTCTAGTTTGGGTAAGAGGTTGCGCAGACTGACTTCGTTGCATAACCTCTTGTAATCCTAGCAGAAATTGTCCTGGTAAACATGCTCTCAAATGAAATTGTACAACTAAATTAAGACCATTGTTTTTGTACACATCGTGTGCAGTCTGGTGTATCCAAGTGAATGAGGATTTGACTATCCACTTCATCAAATATGGTGACAGCGTTCTCTCAACTTCGCAAAGTGCTCTGCTTGCTGGTGTTTCTATTCTTATTACGATATCAACGAAAACGTGCTTTTGACACTTATTAGGAACCAGTTGTAGAAATAACTGAGCGCAGATAAGTTCTTTAATACTCAAAATATGACCCGGGAGCACGTCTTGACGGACACTCATGAGCCCTGCAGTCAGAACCGCTAGGGAGACGGGCACTCCACAGGAGTGCAGTACATGAATTCAAACAACGGATCTGGAAGGGTTTGTGTTTGCATCTTGCTGTAAACAAGCCACTTGCCGAGACTTTAGTTAAGCTTTTCTTGTTGCTACATTGTCAGTTTTCCCCTCCACAAGGATGTAGTACTTCAAAGGCTTAATATTTTAGCTCAAATTGCGTTTAGATTACCGAGATGCGTTTTGTTGTTCTGATCCCTGATGTTACCATGGTAACGATGTAATAGAATGTACCGTACCCATTATCAATATGTGAGTTTATACAGCATGACAGTGGGACATCCAGTAATAAGTATATACTGCAATGCAGGCTTGACCCAATTTCCTTATTATAACCACTAGGTGGAGAAACCTCACCATTATATATTTGTCCAGCTACAGCGTACGGTTCAGTTATTATAGACGGGCTGTGTGGTTCTGCCAATAGGTGGGGATATCTCAACTCTCATGAACACTTTCCCTGTAGCCCAGTACAATAGTGTTCATCCACACATGTAATAAAAAAACCAAAAAATAAGCTATTAGATATGTTAGGGGCCAGACACGGGGGTATTCAAATCATAGCCTACGAGGGCCAAAGCCTGCTGGGGTTTGGTTCAACCTCATCATTAATGTCACCCAGCTGGTGTCCCAGGTCTAAATACGTCCCCGATTAGAGGGTTGAAATGAAACAAATAGAGTGGAACTGGCTTTGAGGTGCAGATTTGAATACCACCCAGGTGGGAGTTTTCACTTACTTTTGGTTTGCAGAAGGTGAGTATTCACGTGGACACTGCAGGACAAAAGACACAGTCACCGTGGATACATGCCAAACAGTACCCTATTCCCTATATGGTGACCTGCTTTTCAAAAAGGCAAAAAGGGTTCTAAATAAATATTGGTGTTTTCATTCTGTTAACCTCTGAGCAGAACAAAGTGAGGGAACATTTAAGCTAAACCCCCTAATCCAACCCAACGGGCCCCTAGAGGCCATGAATAACAGTCCAAGTCATATTCATGGTGTGTTACATCTGTTGTTACAGGAAATGTTTTGTTTTTGTGTTTTCGGCTTAATTAGGATGAGCAGCGAGTGATGTCATGTCATTAGTCAGTTTGTGCTTCATCCATGTCAGTCATCCAGTTTGTCAGGACTTTCTTTGACCTTTTCTAGACAGCTCCGTAGAGAACTTCAGGTGGATGCATTTATTCAGTCAGAGAGAGCTCGGGAGAACAACACCTTGTATATCATGACAATTGGCAGGTGACATTTATTTCATGGTACAAAAATTATCCTGGATTTTATACCGAATTGACATGCATTTGTTATTATATATTTTTAATTAAAGCTTTTCTCGAGTTATAAGCTTTTCTCTGTAGCCGGACGATTTACAAGACAGGCATCTGGAGACTTAATACCTAATGACCTTATAATTAATGTTAAAAGTTCCAATGAGAAAGAAATACTTGAATTTAATTTAATTAAGCAACATCTGGCAGAGCAGTGAGCAGATGCTGACAGAAAATTGTGAAAACATGACACGTTGTCCAATTCAGAAACAACAGCCCATTTGAACAGGTCTGATATTCTGAAAACAATGTTCAGACATATCCCAGATGTTTAGCCTTGCTTGGTAAATAATACACTTTTATCGTACTATGCTTTGTGGGTCAATGTATTCAGAGAACCTCTGATTGGCTTTTCACAAACTGAAAAACATTATTAATAAACAGAATTGGTCACTGTAAAACACTTGTAAAACCTGTGAACACAAATTTCTTGTCATGTACAACCTCTCTTGTCATGTATAAAACTGTCTGGGAAGGCAATAAAAAGCCCAAACATGTTCAAGAATAATGTATTTGTGACAGTTTAACAGGAGATGAGTTAATAAAGGATGACAAAAAAATACAAAATGATGGCGCGTATCATTCTGTCTCATTTTCAGGTCAGTTTTATCCAAAAGTCCACTATGGGGAGGTTTTCTGTGGAGCATATGTAGAAAAGATATTTCCAACTGGTTGCCTTTTAGTTGACATTAATTCAGTCAGGGTGGAAGGAGCTGCTTGGCTGCACCATGACAACCGTTTCAATGGGACCTTGAATCAGGAAACCCTCACAAGGTCTATGAACACCGAGTTGTACTAATGACCCACACGTCTTCGCTGGACATGTCCAGGTCCGTTTAGGAAACAGAAATAGTACAATCTGGAGGCATTACATTTTTTAAAATATGTTATTATTGGGTATCTACACTCACCGTCAACTTCATTAAGTACACATTTCGAATGCTCGTTAGTTGATCGGTATCATGGACGCGGTGGAACCGGAGATCCCCATCATGGACGCGGTGGAACCGGAGATCC
>JACXGJ010007329.1:0-30887 GCA_016801105.1 Esox niger | reverse complement strand
CACACTCACCCTCCACTCACCCAATCCTCTCACACACTCACCCTCCACTCACCCAATCCTCTCACACACTCACCCTCCACTCACCCAATCCTCTCACACACTCACCCTCCACTCACCCAATCCTCTCACACACTCACCCTCCACTCACCCAATCCTCTCACACACTCACCCTCCACTCACCCAATCCTCTCACACACGATAGGGGTTCTTGGTGACTACACCTTCTGTTGGCTGGGCCTGATTATAGAGCGTATTGGTTAATAGAGGTAGCCGGTTGTGGCCACTGTAGCTTTCTCCTGGTTATTGGTTGTACTGGTGATGGGGTTCTTCCATTTGACACGCTATGTGTTTGAGACCTGGATTAATTTTCCTGTTTGTTTATTGCAGGAGGAAGAGTGCCTTTTTCATTTGCAACAAAGCCTAAGCAAGGCCATGCCTATTTCCAATGCCCCTGTGTGATACAAAATCAATGTTTGAATAAAATATGGTTATTTTGTGTGTTTTCTTAGACAACCTGATTCTTCCAATCAACATCTACATTAAAGTTAACAGAATTATGCCAGAAGCAATACAGTGCTTTGACCTAGAGTGTTCCTTGGTGTTTGGGGAACAGCTGTGAGAGAGGATCTGTCTGGGAAGAGCTTGTTGCCTTGTTACTCAATCTTCATAGCAAGACATACATTGTAAGATTTGAGACAGAATTTGACAGAACATTTCATTTATACACTGTTATTTGGCCATACCTGGAAGTGTTTTCTCTGTTGCGTACCTGTATGGATAGTTTGTGTCGATGAGACACACACCTTTGGCTCTCCCGTCCATCTTTGGAAACCAGTCATGTAGTGACAGAATCAACCTGCTTGGGCTGCATAACTTCAGGGATTTTAAATAGAATTCTCTACATTTAAAACCATTGCTTTCTACAGTCTCACACTTTATATAGGTATATTTTATCACTGTCTATAGGTATAGGCTTATTGGTCTTATTAATGTTAATGATATTTTATGGATTTGTGTAAAGATTGCTCCTTGTGTTGCTGGATGAATTTCATGCTGTTGCATAGTTCTGTTGAGAGTCCTCATCCACATCCTCCACCTGACCCCAGTGTTACACTATGACCCCAGCATTCAGACTCTGACCCCAGTGTTACACTCTGACCCCAGCGTTCAGACTATGACCCCAGCGGTACGTACGCTATGACCCCAGCGGTACGTACGCTATGACCCCAGCGGTACGTGCACTATGACCCCAGCGGTACGTGCGCTATGACCCCAGCGGTACGTACGCTATGACCCCAGCGGTACGTGCACTATGACCCCAGCGGTACGTGCACTATGACCCCAGCGGTACGTGCGCTATGACCCCAGCGGTACGTACGCTATGACCCCAGCGGTACGTACGCTATGACCCCAGCGGTACGTGCACTATGACCCCAGCGGTACGTGCACTATGACCCCAGCGGTACGTGCACTATGACCCCAGCGGTACGTGCACTATGACCCCAGCGGTACGTGCACTATGACCCCAGCGGTACACAATGACCCCAGCGGTACACAATGACCCCAGCGGTACACAATGACCCCAGCGGTACATACCTCCTCCTGTCTTCCCATCTCCTCACTGTGTCTCTCCACACCCCCGTCTCCCTCCTTCCCCCCTCCAGCCCCAACAAGCGTGGGCCACCCTCTTACAATGAGCACATCACCAAGCGCTTGGCAGCCAGCCCTGCGTTGCACAGTGACCCGGGCACGCCACACCGCTTCCGCGAGGCCCGCACCGAGTTCCGCCGGGACAAGTCGCCCGGCCGGCCACCACACCCTGTGGAGAGGGAAAAGTCCCCGAGCAGCAGGATGATGATGGACCCCCGCTCCGCCGGGTCTCCCGGTCGTGCCATGGGAGGGGACCCGCGCCTTGACCGCTCTCCAGGGAGGCTGATGGAGAGGGAGGTGAGGAGGGAGAGGTCGCCCGGCCGGGGGTTGGAAGAGCAGCAGCAGCCTGGGGTCCGCCAGAGACTACACACCAGCTCTGTTCGCCAGCCACTCACCACCATCAACAAGGTGAGGTCCATTATGCATGCCTGCCAAACGGGCACCACACCCGGCACGCGTTCCAGGATAGGGTTTGGGTTTGGGTTAGACATGATTGGTACTGGGTGACATTTGAACCCTATTTCCTTTTCAGTGCACTACCTTTGACCAGACGCCTGTGGGTCAGAACCCTACTGGTTGGGCTACTGTCTTTTATGTCACCAGAATGACTTAAAACTTTTCTATTAGACTTTTTTTAAATGCACTGAGACACTGATGTCAAGTAATGTGAGTTCCTATCACCTGACCCTGTTTGATCTTTTTCGTCACAGGTTTGGGATCAGTCATCAGTTTGAGTGACAGTACTGCCACACCAATCAGAGGCCTGACATCTTCAGCACAGCACAGGATTGACCAGGGTTGAGGAGGAAGGTCTTCAGAATGCTGCATAACCTCGAGCCCAATAGGAAATGCAGCTAAAGGATTGAAGACCTGCTGTCAATGCTGAATGTCATGTCTAATGGTTTTACTAGAATAAATCATGATAATGTTATTCCCTCCCATGCACACATTTTCCCCTCCTTTTTATTGCCCCCATTTGCATCGGCCTTTTTTGGTACCATCTTGGTCCGTATGCCACAATCATGACAAGAACCCGGGTCGCCATGACACCACTTGTCGCAATGCCCCAATGATTATACAGTGTTGATATTCAAATCATTTCGGCAATGACAAGAACATAATCACTACAATATCCACTAAAGTAAATCGTTAAAGGATACAGAAATCTGTAAATATCCACTTGATCATCAGACATATGGTCATCTCTGGTCCTAGAGGGATACAATCTGTCTGCAGGCGTTTAAATGAATCCTTGTCTCAGATCAAGTGTATTATGTGTGTTTGTTAGAGCTTATCTGGATTGGAGTCTCCACACCGCAGGTGTCTTGGATTGGTCCATCCTTGAGATAGATGAATTTCGCCAACACACATCTAGAACTGCACTACCCACAATCTACCGGCAGTCTCTCGGAATAGGAATAAACCCACTATAACTCACTATTTGACACTGTAAATAGGCAGACCAAGTTTTGGTCTGAAATGACTCCCTAGTTTCCATATTGTACACTACTTTTGACTGAGGGCCACAGTGCTCTAATCAAAAGTAGTACACTTAAACGTTATTAGGGTGTGATTTCAGGAAGAGACTAACTTTTTATAGATACTGAAAGGGAACCTCAGGCTGGAAAAGCCGCGTCTATTTTTGTTAAAGAGAAAAGTGATTGTTTTGTGTCCTCTTGAATGTTGAATGAATATTATTCTTTTAAAAACATGAAGTGAGCATTTTGCCTTGGACCCATCTTGTGTAATGCACTTCACATGCAAAAGCAACATGTGTCTTCAGAAATCATTAACGCCATACAAATGAATGGATTTATAGTATAACGGATGCCCCTTAAACATTTCTGGTTTGAAAAGGAAAAAGCAGCATAGGGTATTGAGTAAAGTATTAAGAAAAGAGATGCACAACTCCCTCTCAGATTATGGAAACCAACCTGTGCCTCACTAGGCCAGGACAAGCTACGCTTTGATCAGCGAGGTCTAGACAAGTATACTATGTATTGAGCTATGGTTGCTATAGTATTTTTACAAGCATGACCATTTTTTCATTTCATTCAAAAATGTTCATTTGCTCGTCAGTCTTAAGACTAAAATCCGTTAAACAGTAAATCATGTGTGTTTGCTCTAAGCTTAATACATACTACTTGAATATACCTTTTAAACCCTAATCCTAACCTTCCCCTCTTGTGTATATACCCCCAGATCATTGTATATGACTGAAGAAGAATACATTTTCTTGATTGACAGATTTGTAAAAGGCATGTATTTAACTGAGAATGTAAAAGACATCATGTGATATTCAGCACACGCTTTTAATAAGTGAAATATGTGTAATTCAACATTGGAGCATGAGAACGATAGAGAAAAAAGTAATTTACATGTTTTAGTTGGCCTTCAATTTCCATTATTTCCAAAACTATTATGGGCGACATTTTCCTACCACTAAACACCTCAGGCATAAGTATTTTCAGTCAAAGGTAATCTACTTTTGATGTAGCCTACATTATAGTTGACTGACATCAGTCTCCCGAAATGTTTTTATTGAAATTCAACCTTTACAACAAAATTCATTATATCACTGAAAAGTCTCATAGCAGTTCCTTCTAGAACCACAGTATTGCCAGATGGGTATGTTTCCCGCACAACTGGGCTATTTTTAATGATAGTGGGCCGGCAAAAATGGGCTTGGGCGGGTTGATTTACAGATTGGGTTGTATAGAAAATATAGCGCTCAGGTTGCTTTTTTCTGCAGTCTGCAGTTGATTGGGCAGTTTACTGTTTGTGAGGTCTGGCAACACTGAAGAACAGTTTAGTCTACATGTGCAATAAACAACATTTAGCTCACAGCCTCTATATGTGGAAGCAGCACTTACTCAGCATCTGTGTGGGTGTTCACAGGGTTGTAAATTAATTTAATGTCATACGTGCCTATCAATTTACCATCCACTGCTACTCTCCCCATATTCTGTTTTTGGAAACCGGGTCAAAATACCAATGTGAGGTCTGTGCACTTTCAGGAGCAGTTTAGATGAGGAACATGTCGCCCTGTTCTCGATATGATGATGTTGATGTCTTACAAATGCTAAAAGGTTTACTAGCTTTCCATGTAGATCTCTGTCAAACTAATAAAAATAACAGTATATGGCGTATACTGTTGAGTTGTGGTTTTAAAAAGTGATCTAAGGATATTTTAGTTCTGATCACCTTGTGTTTTTCATTTTGTGGAGGCTGAACCAGGTTGAACACCGGGCGGGTTGAGGTGTTCTGGGAAAGTTGCAGGTTGTTAGCAGTCCAAACGCTGTGCTGCTGCAGCCTGGCATTGACAGTATACCACATAACACCCGCGGACTCCACAAGAAACCCACACAACCGTCATTTTTACTGTACAATCCTATCTAGTAAAATGACTTCTGTAAATCGACCAGCCCAAGTTAATTTTTAACCGTACGTTGTTGTTTAAAATAGTTCCATTGGGTTGGAAACTTCCCCATCTGGCAATGCTGGATACCATCCAAGAGAGGATAGCTTAAGGTGACTAGTCCTGTGTGTAGATGAACGGATGACAATATCAGGTGGACTAGAACAGAGAGAGTGATAGAAAGTGGCTTTAGCAGCAGATCAAAGGGATGAGACTTGCGAATGGAATGAAGGGACAATCTGATACCTAGGCTTTTTTTCACTCAGCTACCCAGAGCCCTGTCCTTATTGCTCCCCGTGAGTCACCTAATAACGGATCAATGGGCGAGGGCCCACAGGCAGAATCAGCAGACCAAAGGGAGAAAAAGTATTTAAGCAGAAAGAAAATATTATTGGACCGAAGAATGCAACTACTGACGGTCAATAGTAAACTGTCATATTTGTTTCAGTAGTTTGCCTTGTCAACGTGGTGCAAAGGAATCTAATTGAAATAATAAGTTGAACATAATAATTAATTGTAAAGAAGACTATATCCCACAGAATACTGGAATAACGATAACAAATACCAGGCCATTTAGCATGTCAGATCAGCACCATCCATCCCGGTGGTGCTGGTGCCCACTGCCCGGAACAGCAGGTCCAACTTCCCCAGTCAAGACAAATGTATCGGCAAAACTTCTCTGAATAGGCTACTGCATTCCATGCTACTCAGACAACGTGATGGAACTCGCCCAAGACGAATCCTGATAATATAACATGCATTTGTCATGCTTAAGTTTTGACTGGGGTTCACTATTTGCTTGCAGTAATGTAAGAACAAAAACTACCAGCACATTTTTGGGCGATATATATAATGTAATCCCAACAGCTGCAATCGTTTTACTAATTAAGAACTTACAGTGCTGCATACAACGTAAAAACAACTTCACTTGAAAGAACACTAAGACAACTCTAATATCCGATATGTACAGTAGATATAAAAAGTTTACACAACCCTGTTAGAATGCCAGGTTTTTGTGACGTAAGAGAATGAGACAAAGATAAATCATGTCAGAACTTTTTCCACCTTTAATGTGACCTATAATGTGAACATATGAATTTAAAAACAAACTGAAATCTTTGAAGTGGAAAAATAAAAACCTTACAATAACAAGTAGGCCAAATGCGTTCAGAATGTTAATAGTTTTTGTCTTTGTTTTTGACAACAGTAGGCCTGCTTCACAATAATGCCTGTTAAAGGTGCCACTGAGCGATCCGTAGAGGCTTTTGTATGCATGATGATTGATGACGGCTCAGCAGAGGAGAAGTCATTCTTTAAAATGTACATTTCATTACCAAAATTGTACATTTGTCCCATAAACCGATTTGGTCCGCAAGCAGCAAGTTATGTCCACTTAGCAGTTCACAGTTCCAGAAGGCACAGGGATACTGAACGTGGTTCAGGAAACAGTCGGATGGAGTGAAGAGGTTGAAGCGCTACACCAATTCTCGGCAGTTATCCTGTTTCTATGTGTTTGTGTGTGGCTGATGTGATACTTTGAGGGATTTTGTGTATGAAAGTTGTTTGTGGGACTTGTTCATGTCCAGTGTGTTGGATAACAATGGACATTGGGTATTTATAGCAGTCTCATGATCCCACTAGGCTCCTAATTCACTAGCCACAGATGCCTTCCCATTCTAGAGCCAATGGCATGCAGAGCAGCAACAGCTATTTGTGTCTTAAACTGGAAATAACTCTGAGGAGCAAGACAGCTGCCTGCCGAAACAATTGACCATCCCCGTGTGAGTAGCAGACAAACTTGAAATGTAATATCGATAAATGTTGGGTTTTTCACTGCAGATAAAGGCCTTGCTGGAGATTTCTTTCCATGCTATTAAAGGACAGAGATGATGGCAGGAGTGATATTCACCAGTTGATTCATTGTCAAACACCTGCCTAGACGTGAAAAGAATGATGAGGTGAAAAAGGCTCACTGGCACGTCAGGACCTTAATATAGATCAGTGACCCACCTAGAAAATGTTCTAGGTTCCTCCTTCTGCCCTTAACACCCTATTCACTGATTGGCACTTTCCCTTACCAATCTGACAGGAGTCGTATTGGGTGACTTGTAAACGCCATAGTAATCTAATTGACACATTGTAAGGCACAGTTCTCTGTGTTAGCAGGGTCATACTTAAGTATGTGGAACCAAGCTAATATTGCTCTCCTGAGTTTAGGACTCGGGAGGCCTGTTTTTCATCTGCATCTTTTCCTGCCTACCACCTTAAAGGGAATGTTTGCAGAAAATCTCAGACGATTTTCTACTCACCTTAGCTGCTGTTTTTTTTACTGCATGCTCTAAAACAAAGTGCTACAGGAGTCCTACAAAGATGGTAGATATGTAGAGAGAGCAAACTAAGACAGTATGAAGTGTGGGCCCTGTGAATGGTTGGTTATGTATGGAAGAATGTAAGAGATGTGACCGGGCTTGCTCCAAAGTTAACCCAGCCTGGCAGACTAACAATCCTCTGACAGCAGCAGAGCAATAAATAATGCCATCAAAAAAGCTTTATCTGCTCTTATAGCGCCATTCATTCTTCAGATAATATTGGCTTTAAACCTACACTAATATCAGCATGTAATGACTTGGTAAATACAAAGAGGTCTTGCCTACAATAAGTCGGTGAACGACCAGCAAAACATTTTTTCAGAGTACTGATCTAAACTGAGCAGAATCTACCAATGTGGCCAGAACCACAATAAAAAGTACAGTTGGAGGATCGAGTTCTGTTCTGGTCAGCACTAAACTGTGAAAAAGCATTAGCTAGCTGTGTAATTTAGGCTGTACCTGTTCTAAACCCAAACTCAACATCTTTGATCTCATCCTCTCATTTAACACAACCATTTCATTGTCCGTGTTCACTAAGTTTGTTTAATGCTCCATTGTCAAACAGAGACTGCACAAATTACATATACGGTCAAAACGAGCGCAGGGTCAAGCTACAGAGCAGCACTTCTGGATAGAGACCGTGTTGCGGGGTCAAGTGTCTTCGACAAGGATCCAACGGTCAGGCAAAGCTTTTAGGTGGGGAACCCAGCAGCCCTCAGTTCAGTGGTCTGATCAGTTCTACCCTTTTTAGCACCTTGCCACCTTTCATTCGGAAGCACATCTCCAACTACCCCAGTGTTTTTGCAGAATACCGACTGTTAATTTAATGAGCATCATCTACGCTTTCCATTTGTGAGGCATCATCCTAAATTTCCCATTTCTAAAACAAGGTAGGAGAGGAGAATCAGCCGTGCTCTACATTGGGTGGGAAATCAAGATTGAGTTGGGTTTCATTAACCTTTATAATACAAGGTCCTGTTATTCTAAACCACTGTTATTCCACTCTGAGAGCTGACAATGAATCTTAGGGCAGGGGGTGTGTGTGTTTTGGGTTTGTCATTTACCTGTCACTTCCTAAAGAAGGCATGGTTTATTAATACCGTCCAGTAGAATGGATTGTATGTCCGCTACATAAGGCCAGATAAAGCACTCTCCATTGTTCAGTGTCATTTTGGGACCCCATTGTTCTGCTCAACACCCATCTCCCTCCTCCAGGTCCAGCCATGGTAAGTGCCTGTCTGCTCTCAGCCACAGTTTGACCTTTCACACGCAGCATTGCCAAGGGCAGGGGTTTAGACTGGGGAATTATTAGTGATACTCTGATGCCAAAGTAATGTATAGACAGGTGTATGAATTCATCGTGATGGTACTTTGATAATAGCAATGGTAAGCTTGAAGATTGTCTGTATAGATTGTATAGACATATTAGAAATTCGATGATGTGCGTGTTCTGCTATGGATAAATACTGAACAAGAAACTGTCAGAAATGAATTTGGGGATATGCTGTTCGCTCCGAAGGCACCAAAGAAGGCAAAGAAGAAGTCAGCGGAAGGAGCCAACTCCAACGTTTTCTCTATTTTTGAGCAGTCTCAGATTCAGGAGTTTAAGGAGGTAAGCATCCTTCTCTTTACTACCATGACATCTGTCCGTCAGTGTCCCTGCCTGCATGCATGTCTGGGTTTTCTGTTTTCACGCAGCCGACAGTGGGTAGCCTGATTCACACTGTAGTGAACACTGTACTTGGCTAGCTCAGACAATTCCATTTCCAATGATCCTTCCCACACAGTTCTGGGGGAAGTTAAACCAGCATTACAGCACGGGGCAGCTTGGTGCTACAGTGGGACACAGGTATTTCTGCAAGTTGATCGAATGCTCCCCTCTGCACATTTGCTTCCAAAAGCGATCCATTGTCTCCCTGCCCATGCCATGGATTCCAGGTGTTGGGGTATTGAGTGGTGCCGCTCTTTAAATCAAGGTCAGGCATTCAAAACCTGTCACCAGTGATTATCCACGGCTGCCCAATAGAAGAGGAAGCATGCCCATGTCTGGATGCCACTCTAAAACCCCAGAGGGCATCATAGTATGAATACCACAACTAAGAATAGAGGTTTGGAAAAAGGGAATACCCAGATGGTTCTGTAGTCCATCAGTGGTGTTGTTTTGAAATGATTTCTGAAATAAATGATAGGAAAGAAACTTAAGAGAGGAGTGTCCTGTATTCCCAGATTGGAAATAAGATGTCAGTGGGGATAAGGTGTTACCACTTTACCAGACTCAGGCATCAACTAATTTCCTATTCAGAGTGGCTCCATATGCAATTCTTGGATAGGCTCTCAAATCTCTCGTGGACAGATTAAACCAAAAAATGACAATCCCTCTTGAGTGAATTGTTCTTCTGGGTAACTGCGATTACTCTCCTGTGAATACATACACACACAAAATGTATGTGCTGGTATAAGTGCTTCTCTTGTGTCTCCCATTAATTGTTAACCTCCATGTTAACAGGCGTTCACCATCATGGACCAGAACAGAGATGGATTCATCGACAAAAATGACCTGAGGGACACTTTTGCAGCCCTGGGTGGGTTGAAGATAGATTCTGTGATTTTATATTTTTGATCAGGTATGTCTTGAGAATGTACCCCGGTTCACAGTTACAGCCTGGTTTGAAAAACTATTTTCCCACGTGCACATAACAGGACGCCTCAACGTTAAGCAGGAGGAGATAGATGAGATGCTGAAAGAGGCATCCGGCCCTGTGAACTTCACTGTATTCCTGACCATGTTCGGGGAGAAGCTAAAAGGTGGAACATTTTTCTCAATACATTTTTGTATGGGAACTAGTATTTCCACTTGGATGCCACCTGTTGACTTCATTCTAATTATTCATTTTGATTACACTTTATCTTGTGAGTCCTAATTTCTATCTGTAGATGTTTTATAGACAGTTACACTACTAACAAAATATCAACAAACCACCTGTTGATAAGCAACTGCTTGCTAAGGTTAGGGTTATGTTTAGAATAAGATTTGGGGGCAGGGTTAGGGTTAGTAGATTGTTAAAATGTTACTGATAGTAGAAAATCTGTAGAGCATCTACCGAAAAGGTTTGACCAATCTTTTCTCTGTATAGGTGCTGATCCAGAGGAGACTATCCTCAATGCATTTAAAGTATTTGACCCGGAAGGAAAAGGAGTCCTGAGGAAAGACTTGTGAGTACACGTTGTGTGTGTGTGTGTGTATGTATTCAGGTGGGAAGGTTGGGATGGTGTAAAATATTTGTGGATGTAATCCTAAATATTTTGTGCTTGCTCTTCCCCAGTGTAACAGAGATGCTGACAACACAAGCGGACAGATTTACCCCTGAAGAGGTTAGTATCAAACATAACCCACTACATGTACTGTAAACATGCCGTATGGGCACACGCCACCACTGCCCATACAACTACTAAACAGCAGCATTTGTATTGACTCATTGCCATGCATAACTGATAACACAACCGTTCGTGCTCGTTTTTTGCATATTGCTTCCAATCTCTTGAGAGGTGTGCGTATGTGTGTGTGTGTCAGTGATTGAGAAAGTAAGTCTTCTTCGTGGTTTTCTATAGATGGAGCAAATGTTTGCGGCCTTCCCACCAGACGTGGCAGGAAATCTAGACTACAAAAACCTGGTGCACATTATCACGCACGGAGAAGAGAAGGACCAGGAGTAACTAACCTCTACTTTAGCATGTCTGTCAAGAGGGTAGAAATAGAAACTCTAGACTGCAGACAATCAAGATCTTCAATTTCTACGGTCAACCATCCAAATACCTGTTGACTGACATCAAACATCTCCAGGCTTCATTCTGTGCCTTTCCTGCCCATTTCCATCATCAGATTGGCTGATGTTGACCAGCCAGGAGTTATTCACTAGCTCCGTCGCCTGTCAATCGTTCCTTTCCTGTAAGCCTATGCCGAGAGGTGTAGTTAGCGATCCCCTGTCCACCTGCATCCTTACATTGGAAAAAGATTAGAAGGACTAGAGGAACAATCAATGGCCTCTGTCCTCCAAAGGCTGAAAACACTTATTAACTGGCCATCTTCTCCTTTGATGTATCAGTGTATGGTTTTCCTTAATCAGCAGCTGTCAAGAAACACTGTGTAAATGGTTGAATTCATTTGGCTGCAGCAATTAAACAGGCTGATCACTTTTAAATAAATATTGTTTCCTGTGCCTATTGTCAGGACATGTTCCATTTGCTTTATCTTGCACCCCACTGTAATGTTTATTTTAAAGAATACAATTTTAGACCAAAACAGATATTTGATGCCCCTTGCATGATTGACAGGTGACATATCAGAGCAATGTTTTACTGAATTATTCCATTAACATTTAACTATTTGCCCAATTTGATCACATTAGTTTCGTTGCCACCCTGTGTTGAAAACATATTAGCATACATAGTACGCAAAATGTCTATATTTCAGAGTCAAATTACATCACATCAGTGGTTAATGGCATCATTTGGGTTGTTAATAGATTTACAGTGGGATAAGGCTTCTTATGCCCAAACAGCTTATAGTGAGTTTGAAATTACAATGTCTCTACAGTGAGGGGGAGCTTTGTATTTAGGTTATGGCAACCTTCTTGCCCAGAGCAGCAGAGCTAAGAAGAAGATGGATGCCCAGAGCCTTTTGTTTTCAGACTTAGTCTTCAAGGAATATAGTCTCCTGATACTGATAATGTTTGTTTTAAGCTTTGCCCTGTGTTTATTTCAGTGCATGACGGGACAGGGTAACGTTACACCTCATCGCACAGACAATTCGCTGCCAGCCAGTGATCCTCTAAAGCCTGTTGTTGCTCCACTGGGCTGATGCCTGGCCAGGCTGGGAGACCTTGACACAGAATTGCAAAGCCTTTAGTCACCCCCGATTTATTTCATTGCCCAAACTGAAGGTGGGGTCAGTAGTATCTGAATGAGCTGTGTATTTCCACCAGCAATGGACACCAATGCCTTCTAAGAAGCTTGCTTAAAATAAAATTGTTAGAACGTTTAAGTTCGGGAAACTCTAATCAAAAAGATCATATTTTCAACTGGATGAACAAAACCATCTCAAAAGGTTAAATTAAAATTGTGTTTTTACTAAGTGCAAAATAATAGGGTTTAAGAGTTAATCTTAAATCAGTCATAAAATTGCATTGTGTGCAACGGGAGTGGTAATGCAATAATAAAGGGCTGACATACTTGAATTGCTCAATCAATCATCACAAAACAACAGAAAATTTATGAACCAGCTTACCTGCTTTTACACTATGGTTTGACTAGACTAGTCAATTATTCTGTTCCAATGTAAGAACTGAAAATCTGTCAACCACTGTCTCTTTATTCCCATTGTCTATGCCCACTCTCAGTTTTTCTATGCAATTTTCACACTATTCATCTTTGAACTGAAGCTGTAGAGCTAGCCAAGAAAATGCACTTTGCTATCCAGATATCTTATTGATATTTATTTTTTGCTTTCAAGCATTAAGTCGTCTTTCAAAAAGGAGAAAAGAGAAATATTCAAGCCTAAATACAGGATAGGTATGCTGTAAATGAGTAACTAATCACATGAAATAAATAATCTTCAGAATGACTTTGTAAGAAGCAACAAAATCCAGACGGCTTTGCAAGGATGGTGAAACTTGAATTGATTAGGATTAAGTGAGTTGATGTCCTAGACATGAATTCCAGTTAACATAGGCCCTCCAGCAAGCCTTTATTTATGCCTACAAATCAAATGCATAGAATTCTCACTGTGGTCAAAATAAAAATGCCCTTCACTCACGGGCTAGCACCACGTTTCAAAGAACAATGAGTTTCAAACAGGAAATAGTTTACAGACACCCTTGACTAATGCGAAATACTGTCAATTCTTTACTGACAACACTATGTGAGCGACACCGGTTCTCCTGTTCAGGCAGTCTTGGGGTTGACTTTCTTCCTTCCTCTCTGTGGGGTGCATGGGGCCCTGGGCCCTTTGCCCTGCTCAGTTTGCATCACCAGGGGCAGCACCCAATCACGCAGGCTCTGGAAACATAGTGTCTGCTCGCTGTCTGTGACAACACACACACACACACGGACACACCTAAACAGTCAAATGAGCACAAAACACTGGCACCCTCCACTTGAAGTACCAGAATAAGCATAAATACTGTTGACTTTAAGGAACATTGGACTACACATTAATTGCATTGTTATTTTGCCATTATTTTATTCACACTGTGAACATAAGATGACCCTGCCTTTATATTGTCTTCTGTGTATTTAAAGCCTTCCACATTCTCATTACACTGTAATCTATTCACTGTGTTGTGTGAAGGTCCTGGTGGAATGTAATGCAGTATATACTGAATAAGATGCCATTTTAGGAAGAGGTTCTACTGTACCAGCGTATTGACCCAAGCCCAGTAGTGTTTCACTGGCGCTGCCATCAGCAGAAGGGGCCTTGATTGCACAGGGGGCCACAGAGGAAAGCAGACTGCAGGTGAGCAGGGGGGGAGGTGCCACCTCCTCAGACTCCTTGTAACGGTACTGGGCCTGGATCATCAAGAGCTGGTTCACCTGCTCCTCCAGAATCCCTGTGGTTGATCAGGAGGATGTGGTTGGTAGTATTTTGTGGTGATTGTCTCCCATTGACTGTCCCTAATTCAACATCTAGTGAGTTCATTTATTCCATGTCATGCATCTTTTATATGCCTATACGATGGCTCGCCAGGTTTGACATTCAAAGTAGTATTGGCCACATTCATTACAGCCAATGTTGCCTTGAGTGTAGTGAAAAGTTCAACTAGGTGCCCGTGATAGAATATCTGTTTTTCTGCAAGGAAACGTATTTTCAGAAAAAGGTATTTAACAAACGAATAGCACTTTAGTTATATACAGTCGAACATGCTACTAGGCTGAACTGAGTAACACCAATAACAGGACAGTGTTGGTGCTACTAATTTTGTTGTACCTTATTTTACAGTACTTACAAGAGCTTTAGCATTGCCAAACGACTGGGAAAGGACAATCAAACAATTACCGATTAACTGGGTGACGTTGGCATCAATGACCGTAGCACTGGAGCCCAGCTTGCCAGTGATAGGAGCAATGTTACACTTCATCTTGTTGAACAGATGGGTGATGGCTGTCTTCTGCTGGTCAAGGAACTTCAGAACCACAGTGTACTTACTCTCTAGATTATTGGCTAGCCTGCGACGTTGCTCCATTTCTCCCTAAGAGAGACCAGGGACAAAAGTGATCAAAGTCAAAAGCTAAACGACAGACGATGTCATGTCTGGGGAGAAAAACACAGAAGAACAAGCAGGCCCAGGAGGGCTGTTTAGAGCTGTGTCACAGTCAAAACGACAAATGAACCCTTACCTGAAGTTGTTTGAGCTGAACCTGACACTGCTCATCATATTGTTTTTTCTCCAGCTCCAAGTGAATAATGTCACTCTGCGGAGGACAGCCAGGACACAACCCCCACTACTGTCAGTAAAACACTGATTTTACAGAGGTGTGGTTGTGCATTTTATAAGAACTAAAACTCCTTTGGCATTACGTGACAGGAATGACAGGGCTAGAGGAAAGGTTGCTGTGTGCTGTTTAAGACCCTGACCCTGAGCTTGCTGATGTGACACTTCAGCATGGCGCTGCTGTTGTTCAGGTCATTGATGTAGTTGAAGTAGGCAAAGCTATTCTCCTCATCCTCCAGAAATGAATTGCCGATCTGATGCAGGTCGTTGTCACCGCCCACCTCCACAATCAGCTGGTGCACCGCCTTGTATGTCTCCAGACTCTGGCCTCCCATTCGCTCGCGCTTAGCCTGCTCGGCTTCTGGACCAAAGAGAACCAATAACCAACCAATCAAACAATAAGGTTCGGGCTGGCTCGAGAAGAGGCGGTTTTTGGTTAATGGTCTGGACAAAACCAAACACAATTTCAATTAACATTGTAGAATACAAAATATTCTATTGCATTCTGGTAGGTACTTCTCTTTTTGGTGTCTTCATCCTCGCCCATGGGCACACTTTCCTTGTACTTTTGGACCATGAAGCTGCGGAGTTTCACATAGTGGTCGATAACCCTCTTCAGTTCACTCATCTCTGTGAGGCTGAGTCCAGTTTCCCTTTTACTTCGCTCCCTCACAACCAGCATTCGTGCTAGGGCCTCAGACCTAGAAAACACACACGCCCATGTTTCGGAGCTGGGCAAATGCAAGCACAGGCAAACCAAGTATATAAAACGTATTACACGCCCAGACACATTGTTCTTGGTTCTAACCTCTGGTCATAGGCAAGGAGAGACTTCTCCACCAGGTCATCCATAACGTTGTGCTGGGACAGTAGCTTTTGGCTCAGACACAGGTACATCTGGGCAAAAGTGCACCTCTGAAGCCGCAGGTGGTCAATCTCATCACGCAACTCCTTGTTCCTGGACAGCAGCTTGTCATAAGTTGCAGTTGCCTTCAAGACCACATGATGAGTACAGTATTAGAGAGGATGTCACATCACACATTTATAAACTAGAAAAATCTCAGACATCCAACATATGGCATTGAGCAGTACATAGGCTTCTGGCGACATATTGCACAGAATAATTTTGGTTGTGTTGTGATGACTGCAGAACCTGGCTGACGCGGTCTTCCAATATGCGGATGTGTTTCTTCTGGTGAAAAGGTCTGCTCACAATACAGATACTTCCTCCCATCTCCTTCTTCTTCTGCCACAGCTTGGTCTCCATCTCCTTCATCTGTATGGGGAGGATGGAGTCATTAGTTGAGGTTAAATTCACCATTCAAAAACACCAGAACTGAGAATGTAATTTAGCTACAGTCATCTTGATTGGGCATACCTTAGTGTCCAGACAGACAAGATGTCCTTTGTGTTTTTGGATGGCAACCAGGTAACTTTCTTTGTCCAACAGAACACGCTGGTGTTGCTTGGCATGGTTTACTGTCTTTTTCTGATTTCTTTCCATTTTGGCCTGTTTTTTACATGGATAAGTAATAATATGGTCTTATTCTAATCTTAGTAACCAAACGTAAACCCACTAATATGCAAAAATCCACTGATTTTATCATGCTACACATGACATGATACTTACCAGGCAGTGTAGGCCACAGCCTTCAATGTTTTAGTTGGTAAATCAAGTTGATTGGAAGTGTTGATTGTAAATGTACCTGCCTTCTAGGTTTTCCAGGAAAAGCAGTTATGGTACATCAAAGGATTACCTTTATTAACTTTAAAAAAAAAGAACTATAGAGCATGTTGCTATCACTTGTATGGATATATATAAATAGGTTTTCAAAACACATGTTGTGGTTGTTTTAGGCATTCCATGATGATTACCTCTGACGCACTGCCAATTGTGCCATCATAGTAGATAATTAGCGTTTTAAAGTTTTCCTGCAATAGAGTGAAAATATGTTTAAGTAGTCGTCGACAACTCATACATGGATGTAATGACTACTAATCTTATAAACAGAAATACATTAACATGGTTATTTGTGTCATATCGTTTCGTCCCAAAACAATTAGTAGTAGTGATATTTAACTTAAATAACAAATCGCATGTTTATAATGGTAAGAGGACGTGTATTTTTTTTCCATACGTCTTCGTTGGCCAAGTGCCGCTAGATGGCAGCCTATATCTAGAATAAAAAATGGTGCAGCCCACTGGTAGGCTAAATACTGGTAAACTTGGAGGCTCCAGGTGGGGGCGAGCTGCGTGTCCCTATGACTGTATTGTATTCTCTATTACAGCAGCAGGCAGAAGCTAACTTGAAAACTTCAGCATTCAGGTCATTGGAATTGATGTATAGAAGACAAGGCGTAGGTAGAGCTATCGACAGATCGAACCAAAGACAACCGAGTCGGTTCGAAGTGTAGAACTGACCCCTGCTGCTAACACCATGGATGATTTAGGTAAGTTCGACTGCTATTTCCCAGCTAGAGCGTTCAAATACTTCCCAATTTTTTGTTACTCCCAAATTACCTGCATGTCGGACGTTCCTTCGCGCACACGTATTTTGTGTTGGCTAGCGGTTGCTAGCTATGGCCCCGAACCGCGAATGTTACCAATGTAGTTTTACTCTCCTACTCTAGCCTTCTTTGCAGCGTGGGAATCGCCAGGTTAGAGGCCGCGGTTTGCGATTCTGAAAATGGGATCTTCGCGTCTGGGACGAAGGAATACAGTACTGACAGCGTTATTCGTGCTTATAATGGAATAGGTTGCTAACCAACAAACATGGAAAATTTGAACCCACATTTGTTTTCAATAAGTTTGGAGTAAACATGTGCTCTGCTAGTAATGTTTGCATTAGACCAAGGCACTTTTATACCTAATAGTTTTTAAAAAGCTCGAACGTAATGTAAGTCGTCTGGTGCATCTCAACTTTGCTGTTATTACTACATGACATTGATGAGACTGCGTGCAGTTGCCTCTACAATGTTGATGGTATATGTACAGCTACTATTGATGACGGCGCACACACACTCGTCATGCCACATTATTTCAGCGTTGGAGAGTATGTAGCCCGAGGCCCGCGCTTCTGCTTTTTTACAAGTTAGGGCGTTGGTTTAAACCATACTAACAAGCCTGAACAATACATGTTTTTGTTCCACTGCTCTGTCTGTTGTTAAATTTTTCTAATGATAATCACTGAATCTTGATTGCCTTGTTTTTTATATTTATATTACCTTGATGTTTTACCTGGTGAATTGAGTGAGGCTACAGCAGCAACTGGGAAAGTTATTGCGAAGTACACCTGTTACTTGTCCTCGGGTTTTCTTTTCTTTTAGCCAATTATATTGTCCATATACCAATGATGAATGAGGAGTTCATTTTATTTGCAGCGTCAGTCATGCAGAAAAGCTACTCTATATGGATTAATTTTGCGTGCTCTCCACAATGTAACCCCATCTGGTGTCTTAAAACATTTATTAATATGCTTTTACAGTCGCCGTGTGTCTCAATTGAACTGTGGTTAAACGAAGATTACAATGCAATGGTGAATTGCCGAGTTTCTTTTGTCTGATTATTTTGCTTATTAACTATACCTTGAATCTTTGTCTTAGATTTACTTTTTACTTTAAATGAAATGTTCGTCAATTAATGCACTGTCCAGTTCTCTAAGTTGTTTTCATCAGAAATGTTTTTGATGTGTATGTTGTTGGCAGTTATGAATGGCTTTATCAGTGGTCAAACTGGTATAATACAGGCAATGTTGTCGTCAGCTTAATTTAACTACATGGTGGTTAGGAAGTTGGGTTACATCTACAGAACATAAGTCATCTATAACATTGTATCCTGCTGTTGTTTGAAGCATGTACAATGTTTGAAGCCTATATATTCATAGCTGTTTTTCTCCTGCGTATTTTATTTAACTTTCCAGATTTCTAGGGCCCTGTTGTTTCTAGACACTGGTGTCCCATAGTGAATATTTTGCCACTGACTACCTGACGGTTTTTAGGGCCTTATTCTGACACACCTAGTGTGGAGATCTTGAAGGGCAGGGAGCTTGTTTTCTATTGAGGAACTCTGCGCCTTCACACCAGCCTCTGAAAAGCCCTGGAAACGAGTCACGCAGTTGCCGTTCAGAAGGACTGTTGTGGCCTGTCGATGTTGTTAATGGTGCTCCTATAGAGCTCTGAGGGTATGCGGGCACACAACAAACCTTTCAGCCTACTGAGGGGATGAGACACTTCAAGGCTCTCTAGGTTTGTGGTCACTATCCTCTCCACTTCAACTCTTTCATGTAGTCCACTGTAAGATTCTGTGTCATTTTAATGTTTGTGGGATGTTGTCCTGTATGTTGTTGGCAAACTTGATGTTTTTGGAGTTTGTGGTGTAATTCAAGGAATTGGACTTTGATCATACAGATTTATTAATACTTTTACTAGTTTTGTTTTTGATCAGGAGTAAAATTTAATTTGTTGCTTATTAAATCTGTTTTGGACAACTGGATTCAAGATATGTTTCCACAGTTCTTTACATTCAGAAATGTTCCTTTTAATGTATTTTTTTTATGTGTATGGTACAATATTATTTCAATGACTGTTTTGAGAAGGCAAGAACATTTTCAAAATACATTTCCTGTTTGGCAAAATGCCACAGGTCTGTCTTGAGAATACAGCTAATGTAAAAAAAAAAAAATATAATACTGCACCTTTCCAAGAGCTGTAAGAAATCTTTGCAATTCTACAGCGAATTTCCTGCAATTCTAATAATTTTCCCATATTGCTGAGATCTATGATGCTGAAAACTAGGTATGCCCAAGGAGAGTCAAATATTCGAATAGCCAAAATTCATGTAGTATTCGAGTACTTGTGTTTTCAGTTTTGCCCCTCATTTTATTTTACATGTATTTTTGGGTTTAAATAAATATACCTGAATATAATTTTTCTAAACACTATTAAAATTACAATTTGGATGAAATATTGAATCGCGATTTGATTTGCAAAAACTACGATGGACATATGATGCACGCCTGTTGCCTCTCATGAAGCGCATCTCATTCACCTTTCTGTTGGAGCTGAAAATCGCACAAGTTGGCAATTTGGATATTGCATGTGTCAATATCGCAATTTCGATTATAATTCATTATATCGGGCAGCCCTATTACAACCAAATGTTTTTTTTTTTTTTTTTTTTTACATATGATTATAGACCATGACATATATATAAAAAAAAACATTTAAAGTCATTTTTATAACATGTGTTCCTTCACATGTTTGTTGTTTATATTCGTGGGTCAGTGGTAGTAGTGTGGTGGCCCAGTTAGTCAGAATGACATAATATATAGTGCATAGCCTACTGTTACACTAAAAACACATCACACATCCATGTCTCGACAAACAATATATATTAAAGATCAAAATCATTATTGTACATTGTGTAATAATGTACAAAATGACATAACTGTCACTGGAAACCAAAATCACCAACTGATTGAGGGCTGTTCCAGGCTGTTCCAACTTGTGTGGATTTATTCACAGCAAATAATATTGTGAATCTGTAGTGTGCATGGCCCTCACTTGCCTGTATGTACTCTCGACAACATCTGGGCATGCTCCTGATGAGATGGGGCGATGGTGTCCTGGGGGATCTCCTTCCAGACCTGGATCAGGGACTCCTGGGCAGTCTGTGGTGCTACTTGGCAGTGTCAGATGCACCGATACATAAGGTCTCAGAGGTTATTAATTGCAAATTAGGTCTGGGGAACATAAGGGCCAGTGAATGGCATCAATGCATTCCTCATCCAGGAACTGCCTACACACTGGCCACTTTAGGCTGGTATTCACCTGCACCAGGAGGAACCCAGGGCCCACTGCACCAGCATAATATCTTGACTATGGGTCTGAGGATTTCATCCCGGTTCCTTACTAGCACGTGGAGGTCCTCCAATGAAATGCCTCCCCAGACCGTCATAGACCCACCGCCAAAGCGGTCATGCTGGAGGATGTTTCAGGCAGCATAACATTCACCACGGTGTCTCCTGACTCTCACATCGGTCACGTGCTCAGTGTGAACCTACTCTCATCTGATTAGAGAATGGGATACCAGTGGTGGACCTGCCAGTTCTGGTGTTCTACAGGGAATTCCAGCCATGCTGCATGGTGCGAGGCTGTGAGCACATGTTCCACTAGATCATGCCACCTTCGTGGAGTCTGTTTCTATTGTCAGAAACATGCACACCAGTAGCCCGCTGGAGGTAATTTTGTATGGCTCTGGAAATGCTGCTCCTGTTCCTCCACGCACAAAGGAACAGATACCGGTCCTGCTGCTGGGTTGATGCCATTCTATGGCCCTGTCCAGCTCTCCTCGTGTAACGTCCTGTCTCCTGGTATCTCCTCCATGCACTTAAGACTACTGAGAGACACAGCAAACCTTCTTGCAACAGTATGTATGGATGTGCCATCCTGGAGGAGGTGGACTACCTGTGCAAGCTGAATGGGCTGCAGGTACCACCTCATGCTACCAGTAGTAACAAGGACACAAGCAAAATTCAAAGCTAGAGAATGATTTGTCAAGAAGGATAAGGAGAGAGCAATTGTTAGTGACCACCACCTGCAAAACGATTCCCTTTTGTGGGTTGTCTTGCTGTTGCCTCTCCAGTGCACTACTGTCGTTTTGTTTTGCACCAAACAGGTGACAATAATTAACAGTGGCTTATGCTTCCTAACTCTACCTGCACAGCTATCTGTCCCACTTGTACATATTATACTTGTACATTTTCTTCCCTCATCTATTTGCTTCCATTGCACATTTAGAATTGCCATATGTATTGCATTTGCATTAATTGCATAACTATACATTCCACTTGTACGTACATAAGCTTAACATTTTCTGCCCTCCACTATTTGCATTTCTGGTTAGATGCAAACATCATTTCGTTGTACTATACTTGTACTTTTTCCAAGACAAAGTTCAATCTAACCTAACTGGACAGGTTGATATCCCCAAAGTTTTATTGTCTTTGTTATAAAGTGGTAATTACGTGTTTCCTATTCAGTGTAGTAGCGGTCATGTTGTGTTGGTAGTTTTTGAAAACATTATTTCGGTTTACCGAATACTATTTCAATAATAACATGACTATTTGGATAATCAAATCATGTAGAGTGCACTTCCCTACTTGCAAACATTGGTTAGACATTCAGCATTTCATATGTAATTATGGATGCCCCGAAATGTTCTGACAATAGCTTAAAAACAACCATACTGCAAAATTATGTCACCAAGGATAAATAGAATGATTAGTTGGTTTCAAACGCAGGCCAATTCATCATTTGTATATGCTTATTTAAACAGCTTTAATGTCATTTTATGGTCTTAATATGGAATGGACTGATCAGGTGACATTACAAACCAACCGGCTTAGCTGGCAATGCCTGTCCAGTGTAGCCTGAAGTCCAAAAGGCTACTCATTGAGAGAAAAAAATAACCAGGTCAGAATGCCAACTGCCATGTCTAACCAAGCATGTTCTCTATCTAGAAATACCCTGACTATTATTAAAGGCATCACTGTGGAGACAAAGTACATACATACAATACCAGTCAAAAGAATGAGTCTAATATAGATGAGTCTAATATACATTGATTTAACACTTTTTTTTGGTTACTACATGGTTCCACATTTGTATCAGTTTTGATATCATCATTACTCAACAGTGTGGAAAACAGTGAAATAAAGAAAAAACCTTCCTTTGAATGAGTATGGGTGTCCAAACTTTGGACTGGGGCTGTATGTACAATCCTGTTTGTATGCTGTGTAAAATTCAGATAAACAGAATGCCATGATGTGAAAATCATTTATTCCTGTATTTATTAGAAAATAATAAAGATACAATTTCTCAGTTTTAACATTTGATGTTAATGTTTTTGAAAAAATACATGCCCATTTTGAATTAGATGCCAGCAAAATGTTTCGAAAAGTTGGGTCGGGCATGTTTAACACAGTGTTGCATCACCAGTTTTAAAAGTGAAATGTTTTCCCATTCTTGAGTAATTTCGGCTGCTCAGTATTACTTGGTCTCCTATGTCATATATTTCATAATGCACCAAATGTTTTCAATCGGTGAAAGGTCTGGACTGAGAGAGTAGGCCAGTTTAGCACCCAGGCTCTTATTACAGAGTCATCCTGTTGTAATACGTACAGCATGTGGTTTGGCATTGTCTTGCTGAAATAGAAAGGCCTTCTCTGAAGAAGTTACATGTATTGCTTCATAACTTGTATACATTCCTCAGCAGTAATGGTGCCTTCACAGATGTGCAAGTCAGCCATGCCATGTGCACTAATGCACCTCCATACCGTCATGGACGCTGGCTTTTGAATTGTGCGCTGCAACGTACTGTGTTCACAGTGGTTTTCAAAAGTGCTCCTGAGCTCATGCAGTCATGTCCACTACAGAATCGTAACTGTACCCATCCCAAATTGATTTTCAGCATTGTCCATTACTGATCCTTTCTAAATTAAATTTTTTTACAGACCTGTTACCAATTAACCTATTTAGTTGTGAGATGTTCCACCAGGTGTTTTCAATAATTTTTTGTGTTACACAAATGTTCCAGTGTATTGTTGCCCTTGTCCCAGCTTTTTTTAAATATGTTGCTGCCATCAATTTCAAATTAGGTGTATTTTTCTAGAAACAATTACATTTCTCAGTTTCAATGTTTGATATATCTTTGTACCATTTTTCTATTGAATATAGGGTTAACATGATTAACACATTGCATTCTGTTTCTCTTAATTTTATATAGAATCCCAACTTTTTTGGAAACTGGGTTGTACAAGAGATTTGTGTTTTTCTATATTAATAAATAGACACACATTTCTGAACAACTTCTGTTTTATCAATATGGGGAATCTGTTATTAATGAAGTCTATGATAACAAAATGTGGGGGAAATTAAGCTATGTGTGTTCGGCTGTTGACTGAATTTTACGTTTGTATTCCTTTGTGTATATAGGTTTTTCTTTGTATATTTACACTTAATCCTGTCCACTGTCATCAGCAAGGTGGTCAGTTGAATTTGTTCTCAATATGATTGTTTGAAAAAAAGCATTTAAAAGTGCTGAGGCGGCCATCCCCGCATTGTCTCTGTAACAGGCGCTTTATACTGTCATCTTCACTCCCTCAACCTACAGCTGTTCACCACACACTTGCAGCTTGGCGGTGAAAAGGCAATGAATACACATCTGAACACAAGACCACTTAACCCTGTTCTGTTTCACTTCCAACCCCTTTCTCCACACACATGCAGCATTAACATCCTCCTCTCTCTCTGTTTTCTTTCTTTAATGGCTTTATTGGCATGGTAAACATTTCTTGCCAAAGCAAGTGAATAATAATAATCAAGAAAGGTTTAATAATTTACAAGTCAAAATAAAATCAACTTGTCTATCATTTAATGTTCAATACAAACAGCATTTGGATGAAGGATGAAGGCATTTTGAGTGTTGTACTGTAAGCGGTGTACTGCAATGTAAAATGAAATAATAATCTGTCAAACTTACTGAGTGCTTGCAAGAGGCTACACTCAGCAAGCCTCCATCCATTCTATAATGAAAATCAATACCTTTTAACAGGAATCAACCGTAAAATTTGGCCTTTAAGAAAATACACAGATGCACTATCGTGCAACATGCACTGTCAGGATTGGGGTTATAGTTTAGCTGTACATCTCCCTCCCACCACTACCCGACAGCGGTGCACCTTACAGGAAGCTGTGGTCCCATTGAAAGCTGAAGACCGGATACCAGCCCTGTGTCTCTTTGCATTAAATACTGCGCAGTATTCTGGTCCGGGCTCGACAATAACGCTGACCCCGACCAGTAATTGTCAAGTCGGAACTAATCAAACTAGCAAGAACCTGTCCTGTTTAGGCCACTGTAAAAAAGTGATTGTCAAATAATTATCGCATTATAAATTCAACATCGCACAAAACTACCTTGCAGCTCCTTTCGCGCGCTGTCGATCAATGAAGAGTTGAGCAGTTATGTGACGCGTGCTGTATTGATATTGATTTTCAGTCAAACTCACGCGAGTCACTCAATTGAAGGCAACGAATGATATCTACGAGCTCAAACGAAAGCGACATTTTTTACCTCCGTGCAAAAAATAATTTTACCTGTTTCGACGTGAATGTAACTCTCCTAAGTTCCCGGCTAGAGAGGACAAATGGTTCTTTATACAAAGGCACTGACAACCTTCGCAAACACTCCCTGACCAGCCATGCCAATAGCAAACAGCACCTAGTCAACATGACCGCCAAGCGGGTGGATGACAGTCAGTTTTGGTTTTATTAGGAATTTAAATGCAGATGCCCATTGGGTGATTGCACAACATAACCACAAACCTAGTAACTGACGGACCACCCTGTCACCTTGTTTCCTGGAGTGAATTGAGTTAGTGTTTTGTTTGAAAGGCAAATGCTTTTTTGACTGATCTTTTTATTCATTAGTACTCATTGTACCCCCACCACCGGTAAACCCATACATACTTTTATTACTTGTGCTCTAAAATTGAATGTTTTTATACTTAGGTAATGATAGCTAGTCGGGTGTACTGGCCAAATACTGTCTTTTGTCTCATAGCTTGGCCTCAATCTTTTTAAACTAAATAGGAAGTTTACATAGGACAGCCTTTATTGGCATGGTAGGTTTGGAACATTAATACATAGAGGATTGTGTCCTAGAGCCCTTACATCCCAGTTTCAATGTAATCATATGCTTATTGGGACAGTGCATTCTACTGTTTTCCAGAGTGTTTCTCTTTTGGTCTGTCTGTCCGTCAATGTTGTCCTCTGGGGCAGAGAGTGATGGCCCATGTGTCATTTCCTCTCATGATACACAGCACAGCAGTCTTTAATTCTGCTGTCTCTGTGCCTGCTTTTGTCTGAAAGGCTATAGGTTGCTGTAACGCAGTTTGTACACCCCTGACATTTGGCCTATTAGTAATTTAGCTGACCATGTACATTTATTTCGCAGAATACAAATCACTATGCAAAGTCTTGGACAAAACGTGTACTCTCCTAGTTTTAATAGCAGGTGGTTTCAACTGAGTTTCCACAATTGTGATGATTTGCCTGGCCTTTACTGCAGCTGTCTCCAATTGTTAGTTTGTGGGTCGTTCTGCCTTAAGTTTTGTCTTCAGCAAGTGAAATGCATACCTGATCAGGTTTATCTGGTGATTGACTCGGCCATTGCAGTATATTCCCCTTTTTTGACTTGAACTCCTAGGTTGCTTTCGCACTGTTTTGGATCACTGTCCATCTGTTAAGTGATGCGCCGTCCTATCAAGCTGCGTCTGAGCAGACAATATATCCCTATACATTTCAGAATTCATCCATCTGCTTCAGTCACATCATTAATAAACACAAGTGACCCAGTGCTATTGGAAGCCATGCATGCCCATGCCATCACACTGCCTCCACTGTGTTTTACAGATGATTTGGTATGCTCCAGATCATAAGCCGTTCCCAGCTTTATCCATACATTTTCTACCCATCATTCTGGTACAGGTTGAGCTTAGATTAATCTCTCTGAAGAACGTTGTTTCAGAAGGTTTTTTAGATGTAATTTGGTATAATCTGGCCTTGAGGTTTGAATGGTGAATATTGTGGTAAACCCTCTGTATTTGCCCTCAAGATGTATTCTCTTCATGGTAGACTTGGATAATGATAATCTTTACCTCCTGGAGAGTGTTCTTCACTTGGCAGGATGTTGTGAAGGCGTTTTTTTAATTGTCATCACAAATGATATCCACCACTGTGTCTTCCATGGATGTCCAGTTTTTTTGTGTTGCAGAGCTCACCAGTGTGGTCTTTATTACTCACAATGTACCACACTGTTAATTTGGCCACTCCAAATGTTCCTGCTATCTTTGTCGTTACAATTTTTTTGCAGCCTAAGGATGGCCTGTTTCACCTGCATTGAGAGCTCCTTTGACCACATGTTGTGGGTTCACAGCAGCTGCTTCCAAATGCTAATTCCACCCCTGGAGTCAACTCCAGACCTTTTACCAGCTTAATTGATTGAAGAATAATGAAGGCATAGCCCGCACCTATCCATGAAACAGCTTTTGAGTCAATTGTCCAATTACTTTTTGTCCCTTGGAAAAGAGGGGGCTTCATATTAAAGAGCTGTAATTCCGAAACCCTTCCTCCAGTCAAGATATGAATACCCTCAAATTGAAGCTGACAGACTTCACTTTGTCATTGTTTGACTGTAACCTGAATACATTTTGGTAACAGCCAAAATAACAAAACCTGTGAATGTCCAATAATTTCCAGACAACTGTATACAGTAATTCCATTAACAGTGTGTAAAAGATGTGGCCTAGCAAGGTCTTGTGGTTTAAGCCACTGCTGCATTTGTTTCAATATAACCCATGGTTATTTCAGAACAATATCTGTTTTATCTTTCTAACTTTTATTAGAATATGTAAAGTTTGTCTTTTCCAAAATTAGTGCACACCCATGACAAAGACGAGCAACGAAGGGTGTGGATAAAGTCTGTTAGAAATTCTGACAAACCAAGTCTAATAGAAGTATCCTGCCACTGATGTGTTTTTATGTCGACCCTGCCGTTTGGAAGGCTTTGGTCACCCTTATCTTCCTGATTCCCTGTAATATAAATATGCCAAATTCCCATAGTTATCTATTAACATGGGAAATGTCTGAAAACACTCAAATGTATTGAGACAGAAGTGGTTGACCTTCATTAATTACACAGTGGCTGTAAAATAAAATGAATTGTAATGCAGAAAATGACCCAGTCCCCACTTTGAATATGATGTTGGCTGGGATTTTTGTGGATAGATTTTCTTCAAGGCCTAGGGAACCTGTTTATGATACATCTGTTACATTTTTGACTCTGTGATGTAACCAAAGATATTGAGATTTGTGATGAACGAATATTTACATTTTGCATTTGTTTTTATATCATGTTTCATTTGTACTGTTGCAAATATCACAGCCCTGCATAAAAATCCATAGTACTTATGTTTGTGGATCCTACAGCGTTCAAAATATCTGTGAGTACTATTACAGACCACAAAACCATACAGTACAAACTCTTCCAATTCAGCGATCAACAAAATACCACCCTACCACTTTTGATGAATTCCAATTTGGACACATCAAAATTGGTAGGAATCTTCGAAGACTTAACTTCACTGAGGACATGTAGATCCAGTAGAAGGATTTGGCACTTCAGAGCAAGGGATGTGAGAGGCACTTTCTCTGTCAGAGACTGTCTTCTTGCACATGGATGCCTAAAACCTAGGCCTTTAATTAGGTGTGTGTGTGTGCATTAAATTGAACATTGTGGTCCAAGGCAATATAACAACATTCACAGACTGTGAGTATGTAATGTTGTTCGATAAATTCCCAGTTTGCCCCTTTAAAAAACCTGTTGCAGGGAATGGGATTTTTACGGAAACTGGTTTCCAGGCCAATAGAGGCACACTGTCCCATTTCCTCAGTCCTAAGCTTGTCCCTCTCTTTGGCACTTAAACAGCACTGATTGTTTTACAGCTGATGTGGTGTAATGAAATGTTTGTCAGAGCTTCATAGCATTCCAGGGGCCTTCCTCCTCCACCCCCTGCTCATTGTGTCCAAGCGGAGGGTCACAAAGACTGGCCTGTTCTGGGCCCTTTCACCCATACTTGCCTTCAGAACAGAGACATTACTGGCACATCAGAACCCAAGCAAATCCAACGATCAGCCCTCTGGTTGGTCAGTGGTATGGTCAGCAGCACATCCTATGGAAAAGTGTCTAGGTCTCATCAGAAGCACACTAAAAGTCGGGCCTGATGTTCATTGTAAGTGGTGTAGTCATGCCATGTGATTAGAGCATGGGTAATTGCTGGATCCTATCCCCTAGCCGGCAAGTTGAAAAATCTGTCATCTGTGAAAAGCGACATGTAATGGTGCCGCAGAATGAAATATCCCAATAAGGTGCCTCAGTTCAAACATCTTAGGAATCACATCAGAAAGAAAGTGTTGGACAGGGATATTTTTGGAAAGTACAGTTTGAAGGTTGCTGCTGTTTGTCATCTGAGTGGTTGACCCTTGGTTTCTTGTGGATGGCAGTGACTTTGGCCATGAGGGGATGCAGATTGCACTCTGATGAATAGAGGGGAGTAGGGAATGCTTGAAGGTCTTCAGAGAGACTCTGGGAAAAGTATAGCACAGATCAGGAGGAGAGTCTCTGGGGGAAAGTATAGCACGGATCAGGTTGAAAGACTCTGGGGGAAAAGTATAGCACGGATCAGGTTGAAAGACTCTGGGGGGAAAAGTATAGCACGGATCAGGTTGAAAGACTCTGGGGGAAAGTATAGCACGGATCAGGTTGAAAGACTGGGGGAAAAGTATAGCACGGATCAGGTTGAAAGACTGGGGGAAAAGTATAGCACGGATCAGGTTGAAAGACTCTGGGGGGAAAAGTATAGCACGGATCAGGTTGAGAGACTGGGAAAGTGGACATCCAGTTTAGAGGGCCGGATGTTGGGTGGCTGGTTGTTGTAATTCGTTTTTATTATTATAATTTGTAGTGGTGTGACCGCCTGAGTGTTGGGACTGAGTGGGTTAATGGAGGTGTGGTGGGAGGTAATAGCCTATAGTATTGGTATGATTAGTATGACCACAGCCTGTAGTAAAGAGGTCCTGTGTTGCCTGCTTAAAGGGTGGGAGGTTATAGGGTAAGGGTTAGTTCAAGAAGCAAGCAAGGGAAAGTTCCTCCTTGGGGTATTGGGCTTTTAGCCCGACCGCTCCTAGCCTCTGGAATGCATTCCAGAACCACCTGAAGTCACCAGACACTAGGCTCATTTAGAACAGGCCTAGAGACATTTTCGATCTGAAGTTATTTTTCCTGATATCTGTGGTTTTCTTGTCCTTACATGTTACATTGTGTGCGTGCGTGCGTGCGTGCGTGTGGGGGGGTGGTGTGTGCGCGTGTAAAAAAAAAAAAAATTTATGCACATTGACAATGTAATAAATTATGCACATTGACAATGTAATAAATTGTTATTGAAGTAGTCAAGGTCCGGTGTCTGGAGGGTTAAAACCTTCAGATCACTTCTGAGCCGTTGTCTGAGAATAAGCTTTTTAAAGGTGTCGAGCTCATTGAGCTCCTCTTCAAGGGTATTGATGACAACTGTGTTTGCCTTGAGCGGATGAGTGACAGCATGGAATTCAAATGAGGAGACTGGGGGGAGGGTATTCAGCCCTCAGTCTGAAAGAATACCTAGTCCGAAAAGATAGAGCAGCTGGAGTGGCTGCGTTCTGTTGGGTCATCCATGTCTCTTTCTGGGCAAAAAGGCGTAGATACTTGAAGTGTAGGTACACAGACTGAAATTAACTAAATTCTGTTCGCTACAGATGCAATTCCTAAGGCTTCTGGAGATTAGAAAATGCCTTTTAATATGTTGACTCTTTTTAACCCTGAACTGCACAGGTAATCTTTGGAGTTATTGCATTTTCTCCCCGCTCTTTGATAATTTCCGCTCAGATCAAGAAACCGCGATGCCAGAAGTTGATAGATGGATAGATTGAATCAATTAACTTGATTGAGTCATTCATTTATTTCATCTTCTAGTAATAAAATATTCTGCATCTATCTAATGATAAACCTTGTCTATGTGTAGGACATTGTTAGCAAAAAGAATCTACAGTTACTCTTGTGCTTTCTGCTCTATGACTCTACAGTTCATTTTGTACAGTATACTGGCGTGGTATGGTTTGGTGAGGGCCTCAGATTTCCACTCAGTGGGCAGCAAGCAGGTAGATGGACAACAGATACATGTGTGTGCTCAATTTATATTATTCCATGATATTGTGGTGTCCTTTAGGTCGTCTGCTGGTGACACATTTTAGAGGGTAGACAGAAGGCACCTGTGAGTATTCTAGCAGAAGCAGTTTGGGGGGGGGGGGTGT
>JACXGJ010007328.1:0-30893 GCA_016801105.1 Esox niger | reverse complement strand
ATGACTTTAACCCTGGCCAAGGTGCTCAGTAACAATGACTTTAACCCTGGCCAAGGTGCTCAGTAACAATGACTTTAACCCTGGCCAAGGTGCTCAGTAACAATGACTTTAACCCTGGCCAAGGTGCTCAATAATGATGACATTAACCCTGGCCAAGATGCTCAGTAATAATGACTTAAACCCTGGTCAAGGGTAAAAGTAAGGTGTAAGCACGCACATTCGCTTAGTTCAAGTCAGAGCTTTGCATACCTGCTGGATACATTTTGGGCCTGCTCCTGTACATTTTCAGTAAATGACTGATATAAAAATCTGTCATTCTCCTCGCCACCCACCCTGTCGCGGAGAGAAGCAGAGAATTGGGGCAGAGGAGGCCCTGTGGATGAGTGCAGGGCCAGGGTTCAGGTTAGGCTGACAGGGCCTGACTGACCACAATGTTTGGCCCCGGTGCTACGCAGGGCGGTACTGCCTTTTGAAGGAGAGGAGAGGAGGAGGAGGTATTTACAGACAACAAGTGATGGGATGCCTTCGTTAGTACATGGCCCACTGGGCCAGATGACAGAGGCACCGCTGAGGGTCACATGACCGTATCACTCACTCCAGTGCCCCGCGAGAGTTGGCCCGCCATGAACAGGGAGTGTAGGGATAGGAAGAGAAGGAAGAGAGAAAAGCATAACGTGAGCTGAGCGCAGTGCCCAAAGTCCTTAACAATGTTCACATTGTTTTCAAAAGACCGTGCTCATTAAATAACACACACTCAGATATGTAATCCACATTGTGACTTTTTTACATTAAATAAACTCTGCTTTGGAGAAGATCAGATGGGCAGAAAGATTAGGTCAGATATGCCAGTTAAAAGAGAAGATCTGGTAACTAACGTTGCATTCACGTATTCTCTGGTTGAAACGAACACTTGAGCATCTCCCGCCTTAGTCTGGTTTGTTTGCGGAGTTGAGGACATACAAATCGCAACTGGGTACACACTAAATAGGCTAACTGCAGCAAGGTCGATTTGAATGAGGTGGTTACTTCCAAATTATAATTTGTGTTGCATTCTCATAGTTTCGAGTGAGAACCCGTTAGTGAGCATGATGAACTGCACAAAAGTGGCCTCTCTGGGGAGAAAAAAGACAAGATTGTGTAGTAAGATGACAATGATTAAGTACCAGGCAGTAGACAATCAAACGTTGCTGAGGAAGCATGATATAGATGCCTCTGAAGATTAGTGCATAGACTTGAGATTTGTCACTATTGCGTTTCTAGTTCAGCGCCAAAGATCTATCCGAAGAGTGAAAGACACTTTCTGAAAACTTGGCGTTTTGTTTACAAAATTTGAAACCCTATCGGACTAGATACGAATGGAAACTAATACATCAACTTTGCTTTGATTCTGACTTGGCCAACTGACTAGGTGAGAAAATAACTTGAGAAAATTACTTGAGAAAATACCAGCTGCATATCCAAAGAGGACTGCACTAATCCCCAGATCTAACACCTTCCTCCCCAGGGGTTTGCTCACACCTCTGAGACAGGGGCCCAAAACCAGCAGAGCAGACAACCCTATGGGGGCGATAGGCTACCCTTGTCTGTCGGTATTTCCTACTCTCCTGATCACAGAGGGATGATAAAAGAGTCTTTTCAATGTTTTTCAATGTATTGAAACCAAGGAAGAGGCCTATTTGATCCGGGCTAAGCTAGTGATTGCTGGCTGGCAAGCATTGCTGAAAATGTGGCAAGCTAGCTAACCTTTCTAGCTTCCCTCATCTCCATGTGAAATAATCTGATTTCCAATTAAATAACATGCCTGGGCAAATATTCCAATACTTGCTATTAAACTACAGCATTAGCTTCATTTGATTTTTGTTTACGGTATTTGCTACCATACAAGCTATCACTTGACCACTGCTTTTAGTTTGGAATCGTGTGACTGCTTTTCTACAAAATACCTTTGTCTGGTTGGATTCTAATAATGCTCTGATTTTGTTTGGCTTATTGTGTATAAATGGCCATTCAAACTGTAAGGTGTGATCAATGTGAAATGTTTATGTAAATCAGATTAAGGAACACTTTCAATGCCTAAATGGTGTCCCCACGGCAGAGCAATCAACTCTCAGTGGATTATGGTAAATATTTATCACCAGCTATGTAGGCAGGACTATGTTGTGCACAGAACACACTCCGCCACCAAAACTGACATGCTCCAGCTCTTCCATCTCCACAGAATGTGTGCAGGCTTAAAGAGGTTGACAGAGAGAGAGGATGCCAAAAAAGCATCCGCATAGGATGAAGGCAGAGAGAAACTCTGCACATAAAAGGCCCCTGTAGAGGCAGGTGAGCGTTAGAATGGGGTGCCCCCACTCTTTCAACTTCCCCAACTTCAAAGGACCCCGGTGTGAGGTTGACACCCAGTCCTTAACAACACCAACAAAGGTGAAAGGATCGAGGGCAGAAAGCCCTTTGTGCTCGACTTCTTTTTAGGATTTGCAAGTGCATGAAGCGAAAACGTTGTACTTGAGTAGGTCCCAAACACAGATCCGTTATGCAGTTGGATACTCTTGTGGACACAGTTCAGCATAGATGACACAGTTTAAAGGGATGGTTTGGGATTTAGGCGATTAAACCTTTTATTCACTTTTCTAGTTCGAAGACCTTGTGGATACAATTTTTCTATATTGCTGTCCAGAATGATGGAAGTTAGAGGTAGATTATCCAACCAATTCTTTCTAGTGTTAGCCCACTGACTGGAAAACTGCAGCGATAAATTCACAAGCAGGCCGTTCTCTTAATCTTTCAGTCACTGCACTTAAGGTAGTTAACAATTTTGCTTATTCTACTTTTCTAAACCATGCACATAGCTCCAAATGTTATCCACAAGTTAATCTGACCCCAGGGAAGTAGATAAATAGCCTCATTGCCCAAACCCCAGTTACATTGTACTGCAGCTGTTTTGGTTGGATTACGATGTAAACCATCCCAGGTGAACCTTTCTTCATTGAAGTCTAGTAATTCAAGCATTAACAGGACGGACCAGAAAAAAAATTGCAAGACGATCAAGACAATATTGGACTTGCACTTACACAGTGTTCTACAAGTTCTAAAGAAACTACTGATGGGACATGTTAGGTAAAAGAGAGGACTCTCCCACACCATCATCTTGTTCCCACACTAAACGTTTTGGCCTGTTCTTTATACTACCACCACCGCTACACTGAAAAAAATTATAAACACAACACTTGTGTTTTTGCCCCCATTTATCATGAGCTGAACTCAAAGACCTAATACTTTCTCTATGTACACAATAGAGAAAAGGCCTATTTCTTTCAAATATTTTTTACAAATCTGTCTAAATCTGTGTTAGTGAGCACTTCCACTTTGCCGACGTAATCCATCCACCTCACAGGTGTGGCATATCAAGATGCTGATCCGACAGCATGAGTATTGCACAGGTGTGCCTTAGTCTGGCCACAATAAAAGGCCACTCAGAATGTGCAGGTCCATCACACAGTACAATTCCATAGATGTCGCAGGTTTTGAGGGAGTGTGCAGTTGGCATGCTGACTGTAGGAATATCTACTACCATTATAACTATCACCACTACTACTATACTATTAATATTACTAACACTGCCACCACTCCACTACTACTACCAACATTAACTCTACCACCACTAATAATATACTATTAATATTACTAACACTGCCACCACTCCACTACTACTACCAACATTAACTCTACCACCACTAATAATATACTATTAATATTACTAACACTGCCACCACTCCACTACTACTACCAACATTAACTCTACCACCACTAATAATATACGATTAATAATACTAATACTGCCACCACTTCACTACTACTACCATTACCCCTACCACCACTACCTCCACCACTACAATACTATTAATATTACTAATACTACCACCACTACTACTATACTATTAATATTAATAAAATTACCACTAATACTACCATTACCACTACCACTGCTACTATTATACTATTAATATTAATACTACTACCACCACTCTACTACTACTACCATTACCACTACCACCACTACTACTATACTATTTATATTATTAATACTACCACCACTACTACTATACTAATTATATTATTAATACTACCACCACTACTACTATACTATTTATATTACTAATACTACCACCACTACTACTATACTATTTATATTACTAATACTACCACCACTACTAAAATAATATTAATATTACTAATACTTCCACCACTACCACCGCTACTACTACTACAATAACCACCATCACTCCACCTCTAATACTACTACTCAAAATCATGTCCTCTTTCAGAATCATTGATGTGAGGTCTATTATGTGGGCTGAGCAGAGCGGGGGGAGTGTAAGTGCAGCGTCACACGGCCTTGGGCTCTGTTACGGCCTGTCCACTGACCCACTCCTCCACCTTCTAAAGAGGTTTTAGGGTCATAGGTTCACAACAAGGTGACTCAACTGTGAAGGACGGGCCTCATCTCCTTTCAAAGGCTCCGCCTCCGCCTCTGCTTGCACCCCTTCCCTCCCTCTTCCTCTCCCCCGAGCCACCACCTATCCCCCTACGCCCTCTCCCCCAGCCCCTTCCTCAAAGCCAGTCTGTATCCAACCAACACCACCCAACCGCAACATTGCTAATTAGCATAGCATGGCGAGGTTTCTGATTGGGGGCATCAGCTGACCACATTTACATGGCCAGAGGATGTAAAGCCTTTCCTACCGACTCCATAGTTTAGCAGCACCTAATGCATGCTATCCAAAAATTCACCAAGCGATTTACATTGTATTACCTGCCATGCTGATAGTGTTCAACCGTGGTTTCTGATAAAGCTAAACATTATTATAAACAAAACAATCCCTAGATTATCCCTTTCATGGAGATTTGAACGGTCTGTTTGAAACGTGCTTATTGATAATAACAAGGCAAAACATCACTCTGGTATTACTGAACACCAGAATGATGTGTCGTTGCGTAGTCTTGTACAACATACATTGACACCATGGGTCCAGCATTCTGTCCTACCATTCCATGTCCACAGTCTGTTCCGTCAGCCAGAGGCATGTGTTGTGTCCGACATCCTTTATGGTCCCCCTCGGCACTCGTACACCAAAGCCTCTTACACTGTTTCTGAGAGGGGAGGCAGAGACATGCAGGACAGAGGATGAAAGAGAGGGAGAGAAACGGGGAGGCAGAGACATGCAGGACAGGGGATGAAAGAGATGGAGAGAAACGGGGAGGCAGAGACATGCAGGACAGAGGGGGAAAGAGAGGGAGAGAATGGGGGAGGCAGAAGAGATGCAGAAAGCAAGAGAATGCTGTTAGAACGGTGACAAAATCTCACTGCCCACTGCAGCAGAAATATGAATCGCTTTGCACCCAAGTATAAATCTCATAAATTGACAGTCAGATAGAAAAAAAATGTAACCGCTTAACACCCAAATATACACCGATCAGCCATAACATTATGACCACCTGCCTAACATTGATGGGTCCCCCTTTTCCCACCAAAACAGCCCTGACCCGTCGAGGCATGGACTCCACAGGACCTCTGAAGGTGTGCTGTGGTATCTGGTACCAAGACGTTAGCAGCAGATCCTTTAAGCCCTATAAGTTGTGAGGTGGGGCGTCCATGTATCGGACCTGTTAGTCCAGCACATCTCACAGATGATCAACTGGATTGCCATCTGGGGAATTTGGAGGCCAAGTCAACACCTTGAACTCGTGGTTGTGTTCCTCAAAAATCATTCCTGAACCATTTTTGCTTTGTGGCAGGGCACATTATCAAGTAAGCAAGCAAGTTGATTTATATAGCACAGTTCATACATAGAAGCAATTCAATGTGCTTTACAGTGAAAATAAAAATACAAAATGCAATAAAATTAAAACATTATCTTGCTGAAAGGGGCCAATGCCATCATGGAATACCGTTGCCATGAAAGGGTGCCCACGGTCTGCAACAATGCTCAGGTAGGTGGTACGTGTCAAAGTAACATCCACATGAATGGCAGGATCCAAGTTTTCCCAACAGAACATTGTCCTAAGTATCACACTGCCTCCGTCGGCTGGCCTTCTTCCCATAGTGCATCCTGGTGCCAGGTGTTCTCCAGGTAAGCAATGCACATGCACCCAGCACATGGCACGTGATGTAACAGAAAACATGGATCATCAGACCAGGCCACGTTCTTCCGTTGCTCTGTGGTCCAGTTCTGATGCTCACGTGCCCATTATAGGTGCTTTCAGCAGTGGTCAGGGGTCAGCATGAGCACCCTGACTGGTCTGTGGCTACACAGCCCCATATGCAATAAACTGTGATGCACTGTGTGTTCTGAGACCTTTCTATCAGCACCAGCATTACCTTTTCAGCAATTTGAGCTACATTAGCTCGTCTGTTGGATCGGACCACATGGGCCAACCTTCACTCCCCATGTGCATCAATGAGCCTTGGCCCCCCACGACTCTGTCGCCGGTTCACCACTTTTCCTTCCTTTAACCTTTTTTGATAGGTACTGACCACTGCAGACCAGGAAAACTCCACAAGGGCTGCACTTTTGGAGATGCTCTGACCCAGTCATCCAGCCATCACAGTTTGGCCCTTGTCAAAGTCACTCAGGTCCTTACGCCTGCCCATTTTTCCTGCTTCTAACAGGTCAACTTTCAGGACAGAATGTTGACTTGGTGCCTAATAAATCCCACCCACTGACAGGTACCATTATAACGAGATTATCATTGTTATTCACTTCACCTGTCAGTGGTCATAATGTTATGGCTGATCGGTGTAGATCCCTAACACTGACAGAAAGGAGTCAGGAGTCAGACAGGAGAATTGAATAAGGCGCTCGATCCCAATGAGAAGCATATCAGACTGTGTGGACAGTTCAGCCACTAGGAACTAGAGTAACGTTAACCTGTTACAACCACCCGGAAAGCAGTTACTACCCCTTTAGATTCGCCACAAATGACTCCGGAAGTCTACAACCAGAATGAATGACTGGTTCATCATGAGAATGTACGCACTGTGCCGAGGGAAAGCTGTTTGCCTCACAGCAGCCTGTAAAACGCGAACAAAGCTAAACGTCTCATAAAACCACTACAGCTGTTTGTATGGATGGCTCATTAAAACCACTGAACTGATGCCCTACAGTATTGTCCGTGGAACTGTCCTCACACGGCATTGTATCCTGAATAGACTGTCCTCACACGGCATTGTATCCTGAATAGACTGTCCTCACACGGCACTGTATCCTGAATAGACTGTCCTCACACGGCATTGTATCCTGAATAGACTGTCCTCACACGGCACTGTATCCTGAATAGACTGTCCTCACACGGCACTGTATCCTGAATAGACTGTCCTCACACGGCATTGTATCCTGAATAAACTGTCCTCACACGGCATTGTATCCTGAATAGACTGTCCTCACATGGCATTGTATCCTGAATAGACTGTCCTCACACGGCATTGTCTCCTGAATAAACTGTCCTCACACGGCACTGTATCCTGAATAGACTGTCCTCACACGGCATTGTATCCTGAATGAACTGTCCTCACACGGCATTTTATCCTGAATAGTCTGTCCTCACACGGCACTGTTTCCAGAATAGACTGTCCTCACAGAGGTGACTTTTGGGACCCACTCTGAGGACCACAACGTGACTTTTGGGACCCACTCTGAGGACCACAACGAAACCCGGCTTACCATGTAGGGGCACACCATGGATCCAGAACCAAACATGAGCTCACACTGTCGGTTGGCGTTGTAGATCTGCCCGGGGAGGTGGCTGGGCAGCTCGTATGTCCTGCTCACTGGCTCGTCCAATAAGCACTCTCCGTACCCAGTGCTAGAAGGTGAAAGGTAACACACACACACACAGTAAATTAACACAAATAAAAAAGCGTATTACCATTCTCAGCTTACTGGATCATCACACCAACAGCTTCCTGTCAAGATTCATTACAATAGTTGCAGGACAGAAATGAGTGGATAATTGCAGCACAAACATCTCCAGCAGTGATGACATTAAGAGGAAGTCGGGGTGGGTGGTCTGCTCGCTTCTGGTACCTGATGTCACCTAAGAGGACACCAGTTCCCTTAATGGTGGGTATTTCATCACGATGAAACCGGACCCTGGTTAGATAACATACAGAGGGAGTCAAGCTGCACTTTCATACAGGCACAAAGCTAATGTAACCACATGTTTATTCAACAGACATTTCTCTCTCTGCCCAAAGCCGACAGAGGATTTATCTATATAAAGCACCTTCAAAGACTTATGTAGCATAAATCAGGGCAGGTCGTCATCCATAGTGATGGATGGCCAGCCACGCCTTACAACCCTACAGAACGAAAAAGACAACAAAAGCACAGCTGGGCAAAATGTATGGAAGGCAACCTGACCAAGTAATTGACAAGCACTAACCTTCAGAAGTGACTAAAAACATGGTGACAAAACATAGTCAAACACCATTCACCAAATGTAAACCATTTGTCAAAAGATTTTCTCTCTGTATTTACTTTGCGACACAAAACAAAAGGAAACCGGGGATGAAGCAGCGTAGTCTGTAATGTGTGTAATTATACGGTGTGTTCTGTTTACGCTGCTTCTCTTCCAATTTGTCCCTGTGTGGCGCTCAAACACCTGTTGCATACAGACCAGAGTGTTCGTGTGTGTGTCTGTCTTTGTGTGTCTGTGTGTCCTACAGTACAGCACCAGCTGATGTGTGGAGGACAATAATTACCCGGGCTTATGTTACCATTGTGGTTTTCTTTCATTTCCACACAGACACACTGTGAGAAACCCTTTGTCCTGTACCCCAAACGTTTTTGTTATGTGGAGGTCTGTCAGTCTAACTGGCCCAAGGCAAAATATGAAGCAAGGAGGGAGAGAGACAGAAAGACACAGAGAGGGAGAGAGAGATACAGAGGCCATTTGCTCCATATTGAAGCTATGAGGTAGGGGTCTGAATGTCTGTCAGAGTCCAGAAGTATACGAGATGCTGCCCCTTATTGAAGTGTCTTTCAACAGGTTGTCATCGTCTAATCAGAACCCCGGCAACCCCACGGTCCTGTGATTAAAACCAGACTGGATGAGAAGGAACATTTTGATTAGGCGTGCTGTCTTCCTGGGGAATCAGCCGAGTCCCAGGCAGGCGATGCGACCCCCCCCCGGCATCAGCAGAGGTTCCACACCTGGCAACCATTGGGTGGGGGGGGCTCCTTAAAGCGAGTTTAGAAAATGACTTATAGATATCTCTCCGAGTCTGTCAAGAAGCTACTCTGTAATGAGTTCCATGAAAGCCGACTGTGTTTCCCCGTGAGCTGGTAGCTAACGCGAGGCTGGTCATATATCACATTCGCAGCGGACAAAGGCGAACTGAATGACTCACCGTGTTCCTTGCTGCACAGTTGGATTAAACCAAATGGGACCAGCATGGGAGTGATTCCCCCCGTTTCCAAGAGAGCCATACTTTATTAGCATTGTGACACAGCGCTAACTGGGAAATAGGCGCTCATCACAAGTCTACATTCACAGATGTTTGGCGTACTGAGACATATGTGTGGCCTGGCATCCGAATGGGAAATGATGGGCTTCGCACTTACTGATCATGTGGCTCAAACACAAGTGCACACGTTCATTAAAATAGTTGGCAACACGGACAGATTTACATTTTACCTTTCTTTAGGTTTAGTGGCTTAAACCGGTTGGCCGACTGCCAGGGGCCGAATGAATGGCGCCTTTACAGCGCGGCCTACTCATAACAACGCTGACGGCCCCGGCAAACCTCTTCACCCAGCTCTCAGGTGTTCACACAGCTGAAGTGATCCCTACACAGACAAGGAAAGGAGGAGGACAGGACTGGAGACTGGCTCCCAAAGGGGGGCTGAGAAGCAATGGGCTCCTCCATCTTTAAGTTGACAAGAGGTTTGGGGTCTCAGGAGTGCCCTCGGAAAAGAATGGGCAGTCCAAACAAGTCGCACTTGACCAGGTTAGCTTAGTGGAGCCGCCGTTTGGATCAATGCCTCTCATTTTTGGAGCTGCGCGAACTTCCTCGAGCAACACACGGTTGTGTCGTCTGAGCCGAGCTCTAACCTAAACCCAATGCCCTATAGCCGCGCGGAGCTGCGTTCGAAACATCGACACTGTTCAACCCACAGCTATCCCCTTGGAAGCATGGAACATTTCACACACTGTCATCATCGTGCATCTCAGACTAACGCGTTCGGTGTTACAGCAGCCAGCTGGCCTACCATCAAAATATTTAGCAGCAGAAAACAATGATTTTTTTTATCCCTTCTTGTTTTTCAACATTTCCATCACATCGACTTGAAGTGGACGGCACCGACCTCTCCGCTGGTTGGAAACTATGCAGGGCGACAGTAGGCGGGCTTGTAACCTTCCAGCCTCGATACGAGGCATCTGGCCCGCGCAGACCCCTCGATGCAACTCATCAACAAGGCAGCTTTTTGTGGCGGCTCACAATCAACAAAGCAGGGAGATCAAAGGGTCACGTCTAAGGAAAATCTAATTATAACTGACATTTCCCATCTTAAAGGGAAGCCCTTCAGAAGAGGTTGGTGACCACCGCTTGGCTTTGGAGCCAGCTGAATGAGCGGTTGCCCCGCGTTACGTTTTTTGCAAGGAAAGCATGCCAGCGACTAAATGACTGTTTGTCCAGCATCTTGAGAGCCGGTTATGCCTGAGTGGAGAGAGAGGAGGAGCAGGAGGGGATAAGTTGATCCAGTCACCCCAGGAAGACCCCGGCTTCAAACAGGAAATACTGTCTCACACCAGGCAATAACACAGCGGAGCGAGGTTTACACTGGCCCGGGTCTCAACTCCCTCATTGCTTACCAAACGTTTTCAGGAGAACACAAACACGTTTCCCTTTCGTTATTCATCTGCCGCAGCATTTTCAAACGAAAAGGACGACGAAACAACGGTTTTACCACCGCCCCACGTCTCATCTCTGGAAAACCTGACGGTCGAGTGTCTTTACGACGGATCGCACGTCACGGTGCGTTTCGACTGTGAGCGTGTCCTGAAAGGCATCTCTACGTCGAGCTGAGCACCAGGTACCTACTCCAGAAACTCAGTGATGTATTTGCGGCTGCACTTGGACCAGGACCAGGGACTTGTGTCGTAGTTGAGGGTGGGCGCCATGACGTGGTGCTGGTGCTTCATACCCGCCTCCCTGCATTTGGGGTTGTCATCGTGGGGCATGTTGAAGCTGTGGGGGGGGAACACACAGAGAGAAAGATTAGCGGGGCGGGGGGGTGGCTGCTTGAGGATCAGTCCTGGCTAGGGGGATCAGTGTCAGAAGAGTTATAATCCACTGCTTTTTAACAAGGGATCCCCTTGAACCTCTCGTGGACATTTACAGGACTTCTCCACACCACACACACACACACACGCACACACACGCACGCACACACACACGCACACACACACACACACACACACACACACACACACACACACGCTCACCGCGCACACTTACAGAGGACAAGAGAAAAGGGAGAAAATGTGAGTGTGCGAGCTCAGACACACGCTTCCCCCAACACAACGTGTGGGTCCCCCACCTGTTTTCAAATGCCTCCGTAGTTTTCCAGAACATTCCACCTGGTAGGAGGACCCCTTTTTAACGCACTCCTCATCTGTCGGTCTCGCCAGCATAAGCCCCCCCTCCCTCGGCCCTCTCGCCCGCCTGCAGACACGACAGAGCACCGGGGACCGCCCCCCGCTCACCTCACCGAGGGCAGGCGTCGGCTTATCAAGGGGCTTAAGCCAAAGGAGAGGGAGACAGGGGCGACGGATAACGGGGGGACGGGGTGCTCCACGGACATTGCGCTTTGAACATTCGCACGGGCCTCAATCACAACCGCCGGCTACGCCGAATCACTAGCGCAGAACTGCCACGGAAACGCACACCGATCGTGTGTTCTTCACTGAACCCGATTTGACTCTAGGACAAGTCAAATAAAGTCCAACTTTATTTATATAGCACACTTCCTGCGAAATGCATTTCAAGGTGCTTTGACAGGTAATACCCGGAATAAAAAAAGTCAATAAATAATGCTTTGATTAATTACAGTAAATGAAATAAAGAGCGTTGCATCTCTCTGAATGTATTAGCTGGTTCAATGGCAAGTCGTCTCATTAAGGTGCTCGTCTTTTTGATGCGCAGAACAGTGCTGCCGGCAGGCGCCTCGCTGTCTTTAGGTGAGGGCCGAGGTCCATGTATACGTGAACACATACACACACACAGCTGCGTGATGTTTACTGCAGGATGTGAGCCTGCTGTAAGACTGAGCTCCCACTCTGCTCTGACTACAGCATAAACAAAGCAGGATTGGTCGGGGCCCTAAAGCCATTACATGGGGCCCACGCAACAGGAACCTGTCAGTGTTGACAGTGGGGCCTCAGCTGTTCGGGGCCTAATTAAGCTCTCTGGGCCCCGGTTTGCCCCTGGGCCATAATGAGGTCCTGACACACATGGCCTGGGTTACTGTGACATACTGAGAAGAACATGAATAGGGACAATGGCTGAAATTCTAGGAACCGATTTTCATTTTTTCCCATTGTGTGTTGAAGTAAACGACTGCAGAGACAGGATTATAATGAGCCATCTCGCTGTCAGCGGAAGATATACCGTCTTAGTTTAATTAAGGAAATGGAATCCGATTGGCTGTTTTAAGTGCATACATCCTGATATATATTACCCAGCTGTAGCTTAGTGCTCTAATCTGGCTCCTGTTACTGAGCTGAAGCAAACCAACAGACGTCATCAAATCCATCCCTCCGAATCCCGCTGAGCGAAACGTCTCTAGAGGTCTCCAGAAGACGTCCCCTCCGTGACTCCCTGTAAATAATAACGAGACGAAGGGCGTGAAGAGGAGCAGTGAGTAACGGGGACCTGATGAGTTCCTTACCATATGGGGGAGAACAAAAACAAGATTTAATCAGCCTGCTGGGAGCGTGGCAGAAGACACCGTCAGCACTCCGCAGACATCATCGCAACAAGACAGCAGCCCAGTTAGTGCAGAGACACACGCACGCGCACACTGTGGTGGTTTGCTGTATCCAAACAAGATTAACGATCGCATCCCAAATCCAAACCACGTTTAGCAACCCCTGTAACCTCGACAAAAACCCACGACCATGCTGTGTGTCCGGGGAGTTGATGAGCCAAGTCGTGCGGACTGCTCTGTGGTATGTATTTTCTGGGATGTTCAAAAACAAAAAGAGACCGGCACTCCCAGGATCCAGAATCTGACGACATCTCCGGAGTGATCAGCCGTGAACTACGTCAAAGACCACGCGGATTTGCCGACGTTTTATGAAGCAGTTAGAAACACAGCGAGGCCTCGCGATTGCTCCACGTCACCAGCAGAGCGTCGGAGCTGTGGGTTACGTTGAATTAAACCTTAACGTTGTGACCGCGTCGGTTCGCTCCACCGCCTGAGTGTCGCCCACTCGGTGGCGAGTCTCGACAATGCGGCCCGAAGGTTTAACGCACGGTGAGGCAATGCCAACTGCCCATCCAGGTGTTTCGACTTTAGCATAAACAGATCCACCCAAGAGGGATGATTTCCTCCTGCTAGGCCCATCGATTCGGCCTGCCCTCTCCAGAGGAACGTGCGAGGAGCGGCACTTGGACAGAGACTGAGAGGGGGATGGAGAATAATTGTCATTCTCAACCCCTAACGCTTCGCACTGGCTCCAGTCACTACCCGGCAACAACCGAGTCGAATGGCGAGACGTAAAGCGGTCCCTTTTCCCATAACGGGAGGAGGGAGGACGGGAGTGAGAGTAAAGTTTTAGACATAATGTAACCCGTTTTTGACACGGTGATTTGGGCCCAATGTTTACAACACACGCAGGCTTATGAGATCGGGGTCTCGTGTTATAACTTGGTCACCTGGCCACAAAGGTTGCCATTCATACGGCTTCGCTGTCAGTTCACACATGTGGTGACATCCGTGTGTTGTGAAAACAGGGCCGAGCAGGGAACGCTGTTACCATAACAATGCTATAATATGGTAGCTATACAGTTTAGTATGAGGCCATTGTGATGAACATGACTTGACATGGTTCATGTTGGGTTGTCTTAAGGGGTAATGTTTACAACAGACCGGACAAGACTTCTCCTGACAACCAACGTCATTCAGGCTTTGATAAAGAATTAAATAAATCCCCGCTAAATTAAATAAATCTTATTTGTACGTACTGTACTGGTGTCTAGAATGACATCCATCTCAAAGTCTATTTGAAAACACATGGGATTCAAGCACCCTATCTAAAGCCAGAACTCTGTACCTCGGTGTCAGCTCCTCCTCAACCCTGGTTGCCTGGCTGCGGAAACACGTAAAGGGTTAACTCCAGGCGCTGTGCTTGAGTATTAAGGCTGGCATCTTATTAAACCCTGCTTTTTCTTTATTATGTTTTGCACCTGCGTGTGCACCCAGGATAAGAGGGCTTTTGTTTCGCCGCGCCAGGGCAGGCCCCTGGGGGGCCCGAGAGGTTGGCCCAGGAAGGGGCCGGGGGGGCGAAGGGCCTGCCCATGAAGGGGCCGGGGGGGTGAAGGGCCTGCCCATGAAGGGTCTGGGGGGGTGGGGTAGTGGTGGAAGGTACTTACACATGGCCCAGCTCGTGAGCAATGGTGAAGGAGGCGCTGAGTCCGTTCTCCTCGCTGATGGAGCAGCTCCTGAACGGGTCACACATGGTCCCCAGCTCGGCCAGCCCTGGAAGGTCGTCAACACACAGCCGCTTGAAACGGCAGAGAGAAGAAATACTTCCGCCGCTAAAGGCGATTGGGCAATTGACCTGTTTGGTACGAGATGGATTAACACTTCCCCCCCGTCCTTCCTGATACACACTGCCCTCTCACCACACCGGACCAATGGCTACCCACATTAGCTTTTAGCTTCGGGTGTAAAGTCCTAAATGTTTAGATGCCTGTGGAAAATTCCAACAGGAGTGGGCTAGAAATACTGGCACAGGGGATGGGGACATCGTATTCATGTGAAAGTGAAGCTTACCCAGCGTGTCACACTTGTCTTTGGCCCGGCAGATGTCTTCCCTGACAGAAGACACAAGCACAGGCAACACACCGTCATTCAGGAGAACGGCTGTCACAGCGGCTAGACAGGCAGAGGTCGAAAGGTCACTACATACCTGGTGATGAGGAGTGCCGTGTCATGGTGGGAAGGGTGTCGGTCGTCCTGGACGTTTTGGGTCTGTTGCCAGACACAGAAGTTATGGAGGGTAGTGGCAGCATTGAAGTTGATTGTGGGTCCGTCCTGGGAGAGACCACAGAGAGACAGCGGCGCTGATCTCAACAGGTCTCGCTAGCAAAGGAAACCTAAAAAAGGCTATGCGAGCTCAAGCACGTAAGGTCGTTATCTGCAAGGGCAACGCCCTCTACGCCCTCTGACAGGCTAAGTCCGACACCTGTGGCGCAGATCTCTGGAGGCTGAGCTCTGACAAGGAGAGCAGTGTCTCTTTGAAGGGCTACAGTGAGGGGCAGGGGGACACCTGTAGGCTGACGGCAGGGTACAGAGCCTTGTCTTACCTGTTCATTGTGGATGACAATCAATTTGACAATCATGATGTTGATCAGGTTTCCTACACTGGGGTCCCTGTAGACGGCCGCGACCTGGAACAAGATGATCACAGACAGAACATACGCCCAACTTTACTAACAGCCATAAAATGGACATTTGGACTAATGTTAACATCGGTATTATTGTGAATGAATGTCGGCCTGGAGACCCGTTTTTTTTTTTAAACACAGAATAACGAGCGATTGCAAGAGAGGGTTATGACCCACAACCAAACATCAAAATTCAACAAGTTTCACGTTTTGTTGTGCTCCTTGGACAGTATATATATATATATGTATATATATATGTACTTTTTTTGCTTCAGCTGTGTCAGCGTGGGTCAGTCTCCTCCTGGGGCCATGCTAACAGAGCTCTGACAGGAACTCATTAGCCCTCTATAAACATTTAGCTTATCTGAGCCTGGGGGGCTATGTAAAACAGAACCCTCCTCTGGGTGGGCAGGAGGGAGGGAGGAAGGGATAGACAGACAGACAGAAACCAACCATGAGACTCAGACCACAGCATTACAATAGGAAAATAAGCGTGTAATTATAATTCTGCTATTTGTCTAGGGACTCACTTGGTGGAGGCCACAGGAATGACAATCAACAAATTCAACAACCATGTTCCTAACAAATACAGCCATGGGTGGTAACTCTTCAATTCATTTAAAAAGACAAGCCACACTGGGAAATGATATTGGTGGCCTAGCCATCGTGGGAGGGTGTTTTCGGTTAGTTCTGTTGATCACGCGGGAGTCGGTCGCTCGACCCAAGTTCACATAAATGAGTAACAGTAAAAATACTGGATACCGTAATGTCCAGTACAGTATGTTACCATTTAGATAATATCTTTTAAATTGGCTGGAAGTTAACATGAAGACCGAAAAGGTTTAACAGTGCAGCCAGAAATCCAGCTTCACCCTAGAGAACAGATGGAACCCCAATCAATTCTCCAATCCACTGGTGGAATGTGTAAACATCATGACATCATATCAGGGGGCGAACAGGCCACCCGTTAGACCCCCTTCTCCATTAATAGGCACAACGTGCTGTCACCATGACGATGACGGGTCAGTACTGGCTGATTCCCCTGTTTGAAATGCTGGATCTGGTTTCTGTTGGTTCGGCCGGAGCGTGCCATGTCTTTATGACTGAGAGGGGAGGACATGTTTTTTCTTCAACAACTAAGTGCGTGCGTGTGTGTGCATGCAAGTATATACGTCTGCGTGTGTGTGTTAATAAGTGCGTGCGTGTGTGTGTGTTTGTGTACACCCTACTAAGGTCCTCCCTTGTTGAAAGGTTTTAAATCTAAAGCAGAGGCCCATGTGTTTTCAAATATGTATTTTACAGTGTTGTATTTTGGTTGTAAACTCTGACGTGACCCCAGCAGGTGGTAATGTAAACCAAACTCCAGCCAATAAGATCATAAAGAGTTTAGTCAGCGCGGTGAACCCCCTTACGAGCCTCATATCTGAGTATGAAGCACAGCTTGTTATCAGGGTGATGCTCGGAACAGGCTATCTGCGTTTCTGTCTCACGTGCAGTGTACTGCCATCGGCACGTAAATATAAACTCCAATTTGGACTGTTTGGTAGGAGTTAGCCGCTAAAGGCTATTTGGCTGTAGTGACGGTACACTGTGTACTGTTGGAAAATACAGCACACTTTACTATACGCAGTAATACTGGTAATACTGTATATCCTGAAATGACTCTGAAAAACAATGAACTATGAACGTATTTACACATCGACACGTTGTTTTTTCATCTGTGGACTTCGGAATCTTAGATTTAAACAACGCTTAGCTTACTCTGACGCCCCAAGTTACAATTATATGTGTCTGAATACAACGGACAGTGCAGAGCAATCACCTTAAAAACATGGCCAATTTGTTTTGTAGGGCTAAAAAATGGAAAGTTCTTAACTAGCCAGGTAAATCACCCGGTCTGAATTCATATGCTCTTCACATGCTGAAGAATTAAGGCAAAATGGCCTGAAATTCCATACCGGAATTGAAAATGTTCAGGTACAAAATTAGAGGGGACTGCATATTTTTTATTTGTATAATTTCTAATCTGAAGTTCTCAAATGCAGAGCCAAAAAAACATAATTTTGGAGTCCACTGCATCTCCTCTCGCCTGTGTAAAAATGTTAACAGGAAAACCTTGATCCACACGGGTGAAAAAGAATGTGTAAAACTCGCACAGGCCATTACATGGGAAAATAACATATATTCATCAAGGTGGGAGACACACCAGTGATCTGAACACTGATTAACAAAGGGTAATGACTGTGAGAAGTGAGAACTGTTATCCTTAGATAATGAAAATCAGGTACAGTGAAAAGTTAATCAATGACCAACTGGACGCCGACCACTTCAATCACATTAACTTGTATTTAACTGAACAACTTCGTACCAAGGAAATTTCCCGATGCGATAGTTTCAAACATCAATTAATTTTTGTAATAGTTTTTAGAAACAATATTTTACTTACTACTGACATGATTGTTAGAATGTAGTGTTCGAGATTGCGTCCGTGGTGGCGCACCATCTTGACATCAGCGGTCAGCATCAGTTCCACGTAGCGAGGATAGGACAGGAACCTCTTCTTCCTGGATGGAGATCTGAGATGGGGGTCTGAGGAGTTGGCAATGGCAAGGGGGTGGGATTCTATTCTATTTCTCAGCCAATCCAACTCTTCTCCCAAACTCCTGTTGCCCTGAAGATTAACGATTGGCCTTGGCGATCCTTCCCCTGTCAGGAAACAGAATTGAGTAGTAAGCGAAGTTGAAAGCCATGTGATGGTCGTTTGACGGCAGCGTGTTATATCCCCTGGCATTTCCTGCTGCGTTATGGAACGTCTAAAGCAAAAGGCCTTAACCTAGCAACATTCCAATGATATAACCTCCACATACTGGACTTAAAAGAGAAAAATCTGATAAATGACTGTGAGTTCAAGGGCCTGAAGAACAGAAAGCAAACGACACTGTCAGTAACGAAGGTATAGAAAGTGTTTTTGTATTCAGACATGGGTGCACTCCAACACAAACACAATGAAACACACAATAAAACCACTACTGTACATTTAAACCAACACCTTATTTCACAGAAATGAAAAGGTCACTGAACACATTACAGCTGAAATGCAACAGACACTAAAATCCCACTTTTAGACAAACAACATTATATTCGAGCCACATAAAAAACACATCACAACATCAAAGTTGTAGCAGCGTAGCAGCCATCAACTCTGGCTGCTTGGAGGCTGGCATCCCTTCCATCTGGTCTCTCTGTTGGATGGACCTCAGATGAACTGTACACTTCGCTCAGCAGAGGTCAGCCAGCGCGACCTGATCTCCCGGATTCCTTCACCAAGGAGACCGGGAAGCGGAAGAGAGAGCGAGGGGATAGCAGGAAGACAGAACAGCACCCAGATGACGACTGGGTGACAGAAGAGGGAGAAGGAGACATGGACTCAGACACAGAGGTAAAGGAAGGAGAAAGTGAAAATACAACAGATATACGAAAGCCCCTTGAGGCCAATCTGATGAGGTGAAGGAAGAGCGAAAGCTTAATTACAGGTGTGCAGAGGGCAGCTTCCTGGGACAGTAAACCGCTGAAGCATAACAGCGTCAGGGAAGAGGAGCTAGGCTCAGAAGGACTGGGAAACTTTTGTTTTCCAGCTGCTGGCTGCCAATAAGAAGTCACATTGTTTGGGAGCTCCATTAGAGCACAGCTGCTGCGGGTGGAACTCGCTCCGACACGGCCTATTTCCCTCCAGGAATAATGTACGTTATCCATCTCAGTAAATTTGCAGATCAAACCACTAAAGATATTTTTTACATATTTTCAATAGGCCCTCTGCTGCAGAAAGAGGAAAGGTCTTCGATGTTTGGGTCCCAGACAGGCAACTTATCTTGATGAATCAGGCTCGGCCCTGGATGTGAAAAATGAAAGATCCACAGGCTGTCTGGGTCTGAGGTACAGCCACATGTGCTGAACGGAAGGAGAATTTGGAAAATGTCTGCTGCTTCAGCTGAGGGAAGACTGATTTCTACGGAAGGACGGATTGTCCAAACAGCAGTGGGAGCCGTGAAGAGAAAGACTGCAGAAGCAGGCAGCTGCTGGAATCACGTGTTATCAACCATCGGTACTAACTGTAACAACCGTGCGGGAACTGCGCCAGAATACAGTAACTGCAGTGTCTGTAAGATATACACAGCCAGAGTCAATACACTGAGCAACACACATGATCTCCAACCGACTGCCTTTTGGTTTTCTATCCTGATGAGGGAGCTACTTCAAATGCTACTCTCTGTTTACTTCAGAAAAATGTCCTGTGGGCAGAGACACCTAGCTGACCTGATTCAAATTCTGTGTTTCCAAGATTAACCTCTGGGTGACCCTGTCATGGTGAGAGTCCCCTTAAAAAAGGCAGCAGGTACTCTGTCTAACCAACAGGACAGAGAGAAACAGATGATAGAAAAAGACCGGTGACAGAAAGAGCCAGGACAGAGAAAGTGACGTATGATGAGAGATGCTTTAAAAAAGGATGAGAAAAAGTAGGGCGTTCAAAGATCAACTCCCCCTGGTGGCGCGTGACACCCTGGCACGCCAGCACAACGCCGTAAGGCCCTGCCCCGTGCCAACATCAGGCGCCCGTGTCAGCGCCAAGACCATGAGTTGGTGCCCATCCACAAAGCTGCCGTGGCCGCTCGCCCGTGGCGAAGGCTCCTTTTTTCAAAGAGCTTTTGGGCAAAAAAGAGCTCCAGCACACAACCAGACACACAGAGCACAGAGCACAGCAGACAGTCCCTCATTGACAAGGTGAAAGGGTAGACTAGGCCCTGATGTTTCTATTCCGTTAAGTCTAAAATGTAGACCATAGATTCTGACATTTGGATTTTATTAAATCTAAAATGTAGAGTACAGGTTCTGATGGTTTTATCTGGTTCTATGTTTAAAGGGTAGACGATGGCTTCTGGTGTTTCTAGCGATGTTAAGTTTAAAGAACAAGGGGATTGGAGTGGAATACAGTACAGAGGAAATATGGCCACTGTAATAACAGCCCTAAAATCACACCAGATTAGCTACACATAACCTTTCCGAAATCGCCTTATGGTCCAATCCCCCTCTCACTGGCCACTGAGCTGCTACTTAAACAGTTAGGTTGGCCCTGGCCCCATTCACTCACAACAATAACCCATGTCTTCACAAATGGACCCAAACAAAGGAAAATTAAAAGTAAAAAATAAAACATTTTGAAATGTTTTTTCTTTTAAATCAGCCTATTAACTATGTATTCAGATAATCCCTGACGAGAAATTCCCAGAATGAAACATTGTTAGGCATCTAAAAATCATAGTAACAAGGCAGTCCCATCTCAAATGGAGGGTGCTTTTGTGTGAACGTGTGAAATAGAAATGTTTCTGCACATTTCAACTCTCCCAGAGACAGCCCCTGAAGATTTGGCTCACTGAGGCAACTACTGAGGCTACTACTGTGGCAACTACTGAGGGGACTACCGAGGCTACTACTGAGGCAACTACTGAGGCAACTACCGAGGCTACAACCGAGGCAACTACTGAGGCTACAACTGAGGCAACTACTGGGGCAACTTCTGAGGCAACTACTGAGGCAACTTCTGAGGCGACTACCGAGGCTACTACTGAGGCAACTACAGAGGCAACTACCGATGCTACAACTGAGGCAACTACTGAGGCTACAACTGAGGCAACGACTGAGGCTACTGCTGAGGCAACTACTGAGGCAACTACTGAGGCAACTACTGAGGCAACTACCGAGGCTACAACCGAGGCAACGACTGAGGCTACTACTGAAGCAACTGCGGAGGCTACTACTGAGGCAACTAATGAGGCAACTACTGAGGCTACTACTGATGATACTACTGAGGCTATCCAAGGAGCAATTAGCATTAATTGCCTTGCTCAAGATCAGACTCAATCTGTCAATCTATATTCAATCTAGAGGATCTTTTAATTGGAAAGTCAATGCACTAACAACTAGGCAACCTTCCACAACCTACAGGCAAAATTATGACATTTCATTCATTTCGCATGACAGTTCAGCCCTATAATCCCCCTTACCTCATCTATAGTCATGCAGACTTTTGGTTTCCATAAACACACACATATTTCACATCAAAAGACTTTCTGGCACAACATGGTTACACAATAGTAAACAGTGGAGGTTTAAATCACAATGGCGTTTTACTTCCTAACAATGTTTATGTGTTCTTCCAATAAGATGTGTTACCCACTCAAATACAATCCCACACAGGGCGTTTGAGCACTACAACCGCTAAAGCTGTATATCTACTTAAACGCTTTGTGTACAATCCATTTACAAACATAAAGCCATACTGCATCATTTCAATGTGCTGTAGATCTGTCCTCCAAGCAAGATGTCAACAAACATGACGTTCTCCTCCACTTCAGCTTGATTAAAGTCCATTCATTTCATACTCCAGTGCACTATGACCTTCTTTCACTCTCGTTCAGTGAGTATCACTGCCAAAAGCCCCACCAAAGGGAAGACTGATTTCATTGTTGAGCTAATTAACATTCTTTTACAATAACCCACTGTGAGTGAAAGAGCTCTGTCACTTGGGTGCCAATTAGGGAGACAGGCACTGCGTGGTGTGTCTCTATCGTACCTTACACAAAGCATAGGCGATGCCTGGGCCAATCTGGGGTCAGTTTAACGGACTGTACTTCATCCTCTAGAACCCGCAATGGACCGGGCCTGACCGGCCGAGTCAACAGAATTTAATTCCGCTGTTCTGTCAGTTACTGCATACAAAAAGATGTCAATGGGTGTGGTGTTTGGCAGGAGCGAATGGGATGGGTAGCCAGGTTCACACAGACCTGGGATTAAGAGCAATTCAGTGGCTCCCGGCTCATCAGAAAAAAGAGGGAACTACCTGTGGATGAATAATGAATGCTTTTAAACACAAAGTGAGTGCATGACCCTTGACCCGGAGTAGGAAAGACACCACGTCTGTGTCACTGTTGCTGTCCAGATCCATATTCAAATATGTCGGTTGTAGATCTGCACTGCATTTAGTAAGAGTTCAACCACATCTATAGTGCCTAAAATAACAGTTGAACCTCACACGGTTAGAGTTTAACAACATCTCTACCTGATAGATGAAAGTTTAACTATCTCTACCTCACACGATAAGAGTATAGTATACAGGAACTGCAAAAATGATTTTGTAATTAAATAGTTAGCTATCCCTTTTCAAATGTTTTCTGTGCCACCATATGTTCACTTAGAGGCTTCAGGCAGTGGTAAAATTACAGGGGTGCATTCATTGGGCTAAACAAAACAATTTACTTGCAAAACGTTTTGTTAAATTGAACAAAACGGGAAGAAATGTTTTTGCAACTAAAACGTATTGTTTGCAGAATAAATAAATGGATACAGCCCAGTGGTTGTTATGAGAAAAGATCTGGTGACTAAACAAATTAAATTTGTTCATGTCCACAAGTAGTGTAGCTTAGTTATTGATCTAAAACCTCATTAGGCATAATGGGTAGATTTAAATGCATTCCACCCAGTGGGTCATAGAGAACTTTTTTAACAGGGTGGCCAAGTAGATCCAGCAGTAATTTTTGGTTGGCACAATGATTGACACAGAATTCATACATAAATGTTCTGAAGGAAAATGTTCCATTGACAAATGCCATTTTGATACACACATGTCCAGGGGTCTAGATTCAGTTAACATACGCAATTAAGTTAACAAGATAGATGCAATAGTTTAGAGACTAATTTTGCATAGATCCTTTTGTATTTTGAAATGGATTTATAGGACCCATAGGCATCGTTAAGCCTGGGCGTCTGGGGCTATAGCCTCGGAGCGTTTATGAATAGCCCCAGATCTCAAATTGCATATTTATATATATATATATTTTTTTGTTTTAAAAATTGTCTCTGATCTATTAATCTGTAATTCCAATCATGCAATAAAGCCCTAAAAAATATGATATCTTTGATAAAAAACACTAATGTTTTGGGTCCTCTGTGTCATTCAAGCAGCAGATCTACTTTGTTTGGAACGTGTGCATTTTGTGTGAGCCTGCAGAGAGACCTGGCACAGACAGGTCACCTGTTACAGGACTTGTCAGTGCTGGCATCTGATTCTGGCGGCTATGGATATAAGATTTTTTTTAATGATTATTCTAAAAGAAATATAGGAAGTGCAGCTGAAGAGCAGGGCTGCACAGTGAATTGAAATCATATTTAACTCGCAATTTGAACATGTGTGATTTCTAAACAGCAGAAATAGGCAATTTTGGCTTTTATTTTTATTTTTATTCTCAATCAATTTGTGTGATCCTCGCCAGTAAAAATAATCATAGTCCTATTTGTATGCAATTTATTAGGAGTTGATTTTAGAATCAGGCTGCCTACTTAAAACAAATTCCTCTGATAATTCTGCAATATAGGAGAAAAGTATTTATTTTATGTTATTTTTGGGGAATTCTTTTGTCAATTTTTCAACAGCGTACTGTGCTTACCATTCTATTGAAAACCAGCCCGTGGTGCCCCAGAGCCAATGCAAAAAATGATATCCTTGTTCCAAAGACTCTATTGCATATACAACATATTATTATTGTTTTTTGCTCTGACCAGTAATTTTTTTTACATGTATTTGTAAGTGCCCCAAATGTGGGTGATTTTCCACTGACTCCTTAGCTTAGCTTTTGGTTAATAGCATGGCTTGTGGTTGTCTTACAACAAAACTAAACACATCCATGTGTTCCAGATACTCCTCTGATTTGAATGGAGTTACTTAGACTGTAGACCAAACCATTTGGTCATGGCGTTTGTCTGAGTGACAAGACAACTGCCGCTGACAACTCTGCTATAAGGCTGTTTGTCTGAGCGGAAAATGACCAGCGTGTTCCCCTAGCTCTAACCTTTCGATAAATACACAATGCAAATGGAGAAACTAACTAGAAGGCTGGTTCACTACAGAAAAGAAAGACATCTACTTGTGAGATGTGTATGATCAGAGCTGGAGTGGAGTCAGCCAACATGACTGCCAGCACTCCCCCACTGCTCACCAGCTGATGTACGTTGTGTGGGACATATATCCTATTATAAGAGTTCAAAAACATCTCCACCTCACATGAGTTCAAAACTACCTCCTCCCCACATGATAAAAGTTCAAAAATGTGTCTCTCTGATGCAATAAGAGTTCATTAACCACACTACCACACACACAATAAGAGTTCAACAACATCTCAACCTCATATGATCACAGTCCAACAACATCTCAACCTGACACGATAACAGTCCAATAACATCTCAACCTCACACGATAACAGTCCAACATCTCAACCTTACACGATAACAGTCCAACATCTCAACCTGACATGATAACAGTCCAACAAGATCTCAACCTGACACGATAACAGTCCAACAAGATCTCAACCTGAAATTACAACAGTCTAACAACATCTCAACCTGACACGATAACAGTCCAACAAGATATCAACCTGACACGATAACAGTCCAACAACACCTCAACCTGACATGATAACTGTCCAACAATATCTCAACCTGACACGATAACAGTCCAACAACATCTCAACCTCAGACAAAAACAGTCCAACAACATTTCATTCTCACACGATAAGAGTCCAACAACATTTTAACCTCCACACGATAACAGTCCAACAAAATTTAAACCTCACACGATAAAAGTCCAACATCTCTACCACTCAAAGTAAGAGTTCAAAAACATTGCTATTTCGCACGATAAGAGACAAAAACCTCTCATCCTCATATGACACGAAGTCAATAACAACTCCATCTCATAAAAGAGTTGAATAACATCTCCATATCACAAGTGAAGAGTTCAATAACTATACCTCATACGATAAGAGTTCAACAAATCTACCTCACATGATAACAGCAGCAAAAGTTCTGTTCTGTGGGAGAGTGAGTTCCCCCTCTGAGATATACAGTAAAGATGAGAAAAGCTGTAGACTGTGGTAAGCACAGCACTGAAAGGATTACCCCAATGCATCTGGCATCGAAGCTTCCTTTGGCTTTTAATGAGAACATGAGGGATCTTTAGATGAGGTTAATTACATTCCCCCCCGGTGTGTCTACCCCAATAAAACTAGATGACTGCAGCGCCATCTTGGATTCCACCTTCTATTGCATTCCATAAAAGTCCCAAAGATTAAATAACCTTCATATCATTACCACACCCAGAGCAGTGAAATCATCATTTTAAATACGTTTTGCGCCTATAGGAATTCAGATGTAGAGCAGTTCTAGGTGATAAGACCACCTCCCTAGCCAGCACCGGTCCACCCTATCACCTGATCAGGGTCCGGGGAATCTGTTCTGCCCAGGTCCACGTTGTGTGGACAACATCCCTCCCCTGTCATACTAGTCACCTCTGACTGCTGCAAATATATCAGTAGAACAGATTACAGCTATCCTGATGGGCCGCTCTCGTTTCAGCCAAAATACCCAGACAGACAGGACAGTAGACCTCGGTAGAAAATAGCTGTTGGAATTTGACTGCATGGAAGAGACGACAGGCTGGGTGGGGTTCACCGAGGCTGTGTCACTGTGACCACATGACAACGATTAGACTTCTGTCTGTCAGTTTATATTTGTCTGTATAGCTGGTGTCTGTCTAGACCCGATCCAAACACCCAGACAATCTGTTATCAACGAGTCACGAGCAAGAAAAATCGACCGGCGTCACTGTCTCCATAAAGAACCACGAAGCGAGCAGTCCAACATGGCTGTGTGAACATGGAGGGGCAGCGTAGTGCTTCATATCTCATTTCAATGGAGAATAGAGGGAGGTTACGCATTCACCAAATGTATCATTAAAAACTGTACGTCAGATTTGTTCGGCCCCGGCGTGCCTCCCTGTTAGACATTCTCCAGAGCAGATTTATAGTTGCAGTTTGGTATGAAAGGCCTGCCGTGGATTGTGGTTGGGCTACAGACAGAGACACAGGTGTAAAGGGAGGAGGAGGGCAGAGGGAGCCTGAGAGACGCCCGGGGCCAGTGCCAGGGTTAACAGCGAGGCTGGCACATGCAGCCCAGGCCCGGCTAGGCAGACAGATGAAAGAAGAAACTAGACTCTCCTCGCTCAGAGATTTCAACAGCAAGCGAGACGACAAGCACTCAGTCAAACTTATAATCCCAGCAGAGTGCACGTGCACTCGCGCGTACAGTCTGTGCACACATGCACTTACAAACACACGTGTGCTACACACACGCACACACACACACACACACACACACACACACGCACACCCGCACACCCGCACACACACACACGCACACGCACTCGCACACACACAAATAAGGCAAACATCTGTACACACTCAGTCACTTAACAAAGTGCCACTAAATACACATTTCAGGCAGAGCGACAGCAGGATCCCCATGGCATGGTCATGGGTAGGGGGTTCCGATGGAGGGAGGGGGGCGCTGAGCAGGAGGCCCTGTGGAGCCAGATAACATCCCTCCGCGCCTCCCGGAGCCATATCCTAAAGGTGAGGTAACCATCAATCCATCACAGTGACAACAGTACCTCCGAGGAACCTGCCCCGGCACAGGACGGGGAACAAACACAGCTTTAGCTGTGTAAACAGACGAGACTGAGCTTGGAACACGCAAGAGCCCAAGGTCACATCCTGACTGACGACACAAACAAAAGGGTGACGCAATCACGGGGGGTCAGAGTGCACAACGCGGCTACGGGCCAACAGCGATTCTGGTCGGCCAGTTGAACAACCGGACCGGCACAGGGCAGGCAGCGTTTTTCCATGTAAATGAACCTATTGACCGATAAAGTTTGCTACTGGACGCACGTCATCCCCTCACGCCGGGCGATGAGGGATCCCCAGTGAAATACTCGCGTTTGGAGGTCAGGGGCAGAGGGGAGTGCAGCGATGCTGCGTGCCAGGGACAGGCACATACCCACGACCACGTCTCCCTTGTTGCCCGGCTGGCACCCGTTGACTGAGCTTCCCCACCGGAGACTCGTACTGGAGCAACGCTCGGTGAAATGGGTCGGCGGCCTGCCAACACGATTCGGCCAACCAGCGCTGTCGACTTCAAACGAAACAAGTCGGACCTTCCCTATAATCACACTAATTGTTCCATTCACGGCGTCACAGTCCTACTAATGGGGAGCTGTCAGCGTCGGCAGTGCAGTAAGTACACTGTGAGAGAGAAACCCAGAAGCACAACCTCTAATTAGAAGCTGTCATACACGTCAGTCCCACAGAGACCTAGTGAGCAGGGCCACGAGATGCGGCCCCCGTCCTTCTGAATGTCTCTCCCTCAGGACGACCAACCCTGAGGTTCACTTACCTTATCTCACAAGGAGACAGAAAACCCTCAGAATGTTGCATTCAGGAACGGACACAGTCGCAGTGTTGTTGCGAGTCGCTGCTAAACCATCCTGGCACAATGACTCAGGCCTGTTAAAACCTAATCACCCACTTGACCGCTTCCAACCTCCCAGGTATCAAAAGCAGTGTTCGATCCATCCAAGATAGCTTAGCATTTTGGCCTGACTGGTTATGATGGCATGCAGAGTTCAAGACTGATTGGTTTGGGTGCATTGCGGTATGAAGGGGGAGGAACATCGGGTCATATTGGTATCAAAGAAAGTCTCTGAACTTGAACCTCATAATTAATATATATTGACTTCAATAATTTTTTCAGTGTGAATCAGATGTTAGCCTTTGGGCATGGACAGGATGAACATTGAAAACAGGCAATGACAGCTTTATTACTGTGTAATTAAAGACAATGAAGTGGTAACCCTTTTAAAGCATGTATTATCAGAGTAGCATTTTCAACACTTGCCTTTTAGTGATGACATATGAGAAGAGAAACTCTGGAGATCTCTGCTGAAAGACCAAAGATGACTGCACCAACATGGCAGGAAAACCTTCAACTTGATGTTTGTTCACTTAATCTCAGCGGAAACATACTATTCCACTATCAGTGCATTTTACTAAGGTGTGCTGAGACAGAACTGGCACGCCAACTCTGTTAATACATACAGGTACTAAATTCTGTGAGTGCAAAGTTAACATATACCATTGTTTTAGGACAAAGTTCACATTGATCATGTTTTAGGACAAAGTTAACATATACCATTCTTTTAGGACAAAGTTCACATTGACCATTTTGTATTTTGGTGGGGAGTTGCATGGTCAGTATAATTTTCCCGAAAAAATCATGAACAATTATTTACTATGACAATGAAATTGCCTTTCGTGTTAGTGAGCAAAAAATGTTAAGTTTGGTTTCATTATTTACTGTTTTGCATATTTTGTATGAAAAATATTCAGTTTTCCCACAGTGTACTATGCTTACCCGTAACATTGTAGCTTAGTCCTAGAGGAAAACAAAACTTATTCCAGAGACAGATTTTTTAATAATTTTTATAGCTCCATTTTTTATAAATCTGTATGTACATCTGATGAAGGTGATTTTCCACTGACTCCTTAGCTTAGCTTTTGGTTAATACCATGGCGTGTGGTTGTCTTACAACAAAACTAAACACATCCATATGTTCCAGAGACTCTTCTGATTTTAATGGAGTTTCTAATGAGCTCAAACCATTTGGTCATGGTGACTGTTTATGTGACAAGTCAACTGTGACTGATGACTCTGGATGGATTCAGTTATATTTAAGACATCTCAGCAAAAAGAACAAATTCAATCACACCACAATTAACCAACAGGACTGTAGCACTGATATTCATAGAAATTGTGAAGACATTCTGCATATAACAGTCGTAGTCATATTCTACTATAGCATTCCTGAACTAGCATAGCTCACTCTATAGGGCACAAATGCAGTGAAAAAATGTCGACACATGCCTATCCGAAAGGCAGTAAACGTTATCTTCCCACTTATAAACATGTTGTTTGTGTCCTTGAAGACCGCTTCATAAAAACAAGAATGCTTTATCTCTGTCCTAAAAAAGGTGTATCTAGGCTATATCTGCAATGGTCTTTGGGGAAGCAGAAAATGAAATATCTTAAATGAGTGAATGCCTGGCAGCTTGCAGCAGTTCCATTTGTCTTTTTTTCTCACTGACTAGGATAGATGGTAGGTCCTTCAACATTCTTACTTCCTATAGCCCCAAAACCCTCCAGCCCCCCTTCAGCAATCAAACTCTTACTACCAACTTTGATTTAGGACAAGACCCCTTTTTCAAAAGCATAAAGAGCAGAAACAGAGGACCATGAGATCCCTGACCCTCACAAAGGCTGCCTTTAAACTTTCCCAGGACTAGTCCTGGAGGGATTGAGGACTAGAGGACTAAAGTATAGACCGGTTCTCTTCTTCAACATGACTTAATCTTCTGCTTTATATTGTATACCCAAAACAATACCTGATTTATATTGAATACCCAGAATAATACCTGCTTTAAATTGAATACCCAACGCTATATCTGTTTCATATTGTATACCCAGTGCTACAGCTGTTTCATATTGTATCCCCAGAGCTATAGGTATTTCATATTATATATCCAGAGCAAAACTTACTTCATATTATATACCCCGAGCTACACCTACTTCATATTACATACCCAGAGCTACACCTACTTCATATTACATACCCAGAGCTACACCTACTTCATATCACATACCCAGAGCTACACCTACTTCATATTAAATACCCAGAGCTACACCTACTTCATATTACATACCCAGAGCCACACCTACTTCATATTACATACCCAGAACTACACCTACTTAATATTACATACCCAGAGCTACACCTACTTCATTTCACATACCCAGAGCCACACCTACTTCCTATTACATACCCAGAACTACACCTACTTCATATTACATACCCAGAGTACACCTATTTCATATCACATGCCCAGAGCTACACCCACTTCATATCATATACCCAGAGCTACACCTACTTCATATCACATACCCAGATCTACACCTACTTCATATCACATGCCCAGAGCTACACCTACTTAATACTACATACCCATAGCTACACCCACTTCATATTACATGCCCAGAGCTACACCTACTTAATATCACATGCCCAGAGCTACACCTACTCTATATTACATACCCAGATCTACACCCACTTCATATCACATGCCCAGAGCTACACCTACTTAATATCACATGCCCAGAGCTACACCTACTCTATATTACATACCCAGATCTACACCCACTTCATATCACATGCCCA
>JACXGJ010007327.1:0-30895 GCA_016801105.1 Esox niger | reverse complement strand
GTACAGCTCTGTTTCACTGAATGTCAAGTCACTGTTCATCTGTCAGTGTCCCGTACAGCTCTGTTTCACTGAATGTCAAGTCACTGTTCATCTGTCAGTGTCCCGTACAGCTCTGTTTCACTGAATGTCAAGTCACTGTTCATCTGTCAGTGTCCCGTACAGCTCTGTTTCACAGAATGTCTAGTCACTGTTCATCTGCCAGTGTCCCGTACAGCTCTGTTTCACTGAATGTCAAGTCACTGTTCATCTGTCAGTATCCCGTAAAGCTCTGTTTCTTTGAATGTCAAGTCACTGTTCATCTGTCAGTGTCCAGTACAGCTCTGTTTCACAGAATGTCTAGTCACTGTTCATCTGTCAGTGTCCTGTACAGCTCTGTTTCACTGAATGTCAAGTCACTGTTCATCTGTCAGTGTCCTGTACAGCTCTGTTTCACTGAATGTCAAGTCACTGTTCATCTGTCAGTGTCCCGTACAGCTCTATTTTACTCAATCATTCTGTACCCTCCATATGAATTAGTAACATCTAGACACAAGTCAACAACAAAAGGAACCAGAAAGAACTAAAATGTTTGTTTAAAGTAGAAACCTAAGTGTGGATTTGTGTCACTATAACTCTGAAAAGATTTCTTCAACAAATGTGGCATTTTGGTCACTAACGGTATGTTCAATTTCACTGTGAGGGGCCCTTTTTAATATGAGAAGATTGTCAGTGAGGGGCCCTTTGTAATATGAGAAGATTGTCAGTGAGGGGCCCTTTGTAATATGAGAAGATTGTCAGGGTTTTCAATACTTTTTCTGGGATCATAATGTTTGAAATGTATTGGTATTGATGTGACAAAACATGCACAAAATCGCTGTAAGATACATTTTCAAGAACCCAACAAATTGTGTTTACAGTTGTTTAAAACTGGTGTACAAAACTAGGAATTAAAGACTCAAGCATCATTCTTCACTATGTTATGGCGATGGATTTGCTTTGAATGGACAATGGAGCACAATGATCTTGTAATTCAACTTCCACATGGGAGAAATTTAATATCTAGAATTTTTAACATTCCTGTTTAAAAACATTTGAAAAAAAGCTATTTCACTCATAGGTAATATCTCTTAGAAATCTGTGAACGCTGAGAACTTACTTTAAGGTATTTGAAAACACTGATTAGTTATTTAAGGTATTCTGAAACACAAGATTTGTTACTTTAAGATATTTGAAAACCCTGGTTAGTTACTTTAATACACACATGTCCAAGGCAAAGATTTAATTTGCAATTGTTTTAACATGAACTTTTTATAGTTTTGTATTTGATATGGAGTTGTGTAGGACCTGTGTACCTTTCCAGAAAGACTAATGGAAAGTATTTGATAAGACAGTGAAAATGACTTTAGTGTTATTGTGTGTAAATGCAGATTATAGTTTTCCATGAAATTTGGAATCGTTTTGTATTGTTTAATTATTTACTTGTATCCAAAGGATGAGAAAATAGTATTCATTTTATTTTGTTGTTTTGGGAAAAAAAATCTCCTTATTGTCCATTGTCATTTCCCCAAGGGTATTGTGATTTCCCGTACCGTTATAGACCAACCTGCGGGTATCCTAAAGCAAAAACAAAAAATATTTATAACCTTTTTCACAAACAAGTAATTTTCAATGGATTTTTATGGCAATGAAATGGCTAGATACTTTAAGGTGTTTGGAAGAACTGGTTAGTTACTTAAAGATATCGGGAAAGTAGAAACACTGGATAGTTACTGTAATGCATCTTCAGTTCCTTAAAGCTGTCTTTTTCTCTCGTCTCCCGTTTCCAGATCCAAGGAACCGAGCGCCTACTGAATAAGGATCTGGGGGAACTGATTGCTAAAATGCGATTGGTGCAACAGAACTCTGTTACTTCACTGAAAGGGGAGTGCCAGAGGCAGATGTTGGGTGCCGCCCACACCTTGGCCCTCGACTCAAAGAACCTTCTTGACGCTGTTGACCAGGCTAGAGTTAAAGCAGTCCTGGCAAAGCCATAACAAACTCTTATCTAGGTTTTACTTTGAGGCTAAAGACTGGCAGTTGTGTACCTCTTCACCCTAGGGGGACCTGGTGTGTGTCATGTCTGAGATTTCTGGGACAATAAGACTTGTTTCACACATAATTGGCCAATGTTTTTTGTGCACCAAAAAGCAACCGGAATAATGTCACTGAGTATTGAAGGGTGAGCAAGCTCTTGAATAATGAATTGAATCATGTTATGTTTTATTTTGCTAAGACCGATGTGTTGTACATATCACGCTACCCGTTAATTTTAAGTAGCCTAGTCACGGTTGTCCTTGATCGATTGAGCCATCCGATGTTTCTAAGACCAGGGAAATTATCTAGGTAAATGTATAAGGTGTGTCAACATTTGTCCCTTTTGAAAGTATACAACTCTACAAGCTAATATTTCTGCTCTGCAACTGTCCTTCCCCTCCACTCAGTTTTTTAAACATTATCCCGCGGTAGACTAGATACTGCTAGCTAGCTAACTTTACATTAGCAATAAATGGCTTGTCGCCATGATTTGAAGGAATCGGTTTTGGAAGTGATCTTACATTTTGATATTGAACCACACGTTTAAACAGAAGTAGGCTACTGTACAGCGTTTTGAGAAGACCATGGTAACTGGATTGTATTGGAAGATTCCTGCTCAGTAAAGCGTGTTCAGAAACCGATAGAAGAATGCATTTTATAATTTGGACCACCAAAGCTTCAGACTACCGAAGAGGCAAAGAGGTCAAATCAATTGATTCGTGCCTTGCTTGCTGCTTAAACAGTGGGAATTAACAGATGTTTCTGTTGCTAGGTTAAGAAGCTTACTATTGTGACCTGTGGCTAGTAAATAAAAAAATTAAGTAAAATGTATAGCTAGTGTCTGAACATATAGTAGCACAAACGGTGATGTCCTCCATAGAACAAGCAGATTAAATTGAATGTTGAGAAGTGTTAATTTTACTGTTTGTTAGTTTATTTTGTGAATGATTTAAATGCAATGCGAACATGGTTTATACCAGTGAGATTGGTTGTCGTTATTTATGGGTGCATTTCTGACAGAGGAACCAAGCCAGTGCCATATGCAAACATTATAATTATCATGCGCGATCGGAATTATAGATGAATTGATATGGGGCTCTTTATTTATTTGTTTGGTCAATTTGAGATATGGGCCTAAAGCCCCAGACGCTCCGGCCTAACGACAGCACTGGTCCTGACTCAAAATAGTAAAACACAAACATGCATTTACTTACACACACACACACTTTAACCATAAGACAGATGTCCTTTATTTGATATGACTGCACTGTGCCTTTATAGAACAAAGTTTTACAGGTTTTGTTGATTTAAGACATTGAGCACAACTTGTTAAAATGTAATCTGTAATTTATTGAATGTGGGATTATTACGGTCTTTCTAACTGAGAGACAGAGAGAGGAATGGTAAATAAAGAGTATTTTGCTGTTAAACAAAGTATGTGTCTTTGTGGGTGTGTGTACAAAAACTCCTAACAAGGATAGTAAGAAACATAATTGCTATTGACTAGCCCGTTCCGAAGTTTTATATCTACCTGATGTACAACATCCAATACAAGCTGCCTGCACAATATGTACAAAGAAAATCACATTTTAAGGGGCCATATGTACAACTTTTACTGTACTACTATCATCAGTACCAGATAAAATAACCAGTGGACATATGCAGTTATTTCTTTGAGTTATTGTTAAAAATATTATTTTTCTACTAAATTGTTTTCCAAGTGCGCTGTTCCCCGAGTGATGCAGTTGGGAGCCGCAGTTCCCCGTGTTATGCAGTTGGAAGCGGTAGTTCCCCGTGTGATGCAACAGGGCGCTGTAGTCCCCCGTGTGATGCAGTAGGGCGCTGTAGTCCCCCGTGTGATGCAGTAGGGCACTGTAGTCCCCCGTGTGATGCAGTAGGGCGCTGTAGTCCCCCGTGTGATGCAGTAGGGCTCTGTAGTCCCCTGTGTGACGCAGCAGGGCACTGTAGTTCCCTGTGTGATGCAGTAGGGCGCTGTAGTTCACTGTGTGATGCAATAGGGCACTGTAGTTTTGTGTGATACAGTAGGGAGTTGTAGTTCTCTATGGGGTGCTTTGGGGGTTTCTACTCACATGGGAGTCCTGGTCCTCAGCTCTGAGGTGTTCAGCGATGTAGGTCACCCCCTCCAGGGCTCGAAACATTGTAGGAGAGATGGCTGGGGCCATAATAACAACAGGATGATTACGAAGGATGACGGGGGTGACCTACATCTCACTCTTGCGCGCCCACCTGCCTCCATCTCTGTCTCTGGGTAACCATGGCGAATCACACAGTCATAACTCTGGAGATCAGTGTTGGACTCAAATAGCGTGTGGGTGGTGTATTTCCAGGTGCAACGGGTGGAGCAAGGCATTCCAAATGGGTGGAGATTGTCGATTACGTGGCCTGTCTTCCTGAGGTAGGGCGGTGGTCGTTTCACGCAGAGCCACCAGGGAATGCCGGAAAGGAATAAAGACTTGACCCAGCGAGGCAAGGCAGGCGTAGCGGAGGAGCGATGGTGGACGTTCAGGACAAACACGGGGACGACAATGAACAGGGTGACGAAGATCATGAAGAGGAGGTACTCCCCGATGAGAGGAATCACCAGTGAGGTGGACGGGATGATCTCGGTGATGAGCAGGAGGAAGACGGGGAGCAATATCAGGATGGAGAGGGTGAGCTTCTCCCCGCAGTCTGAGGGAAGGTAGAAGACCAGGATGGAGATGCAGAGGGTGATCTTCTCTCCGCAGTCTGAGGGAAGGTAGAAGATCAGGATGGAGATGCAGAGGATGATCTTCTCTCCGCAGTCTGAGGGAAGGTAGAAGACCAGGATGGAGATGCAGACGGTGATCTTCTCCCTGCAGTCTGAGGGAAGGTAGAAGACCAGGATGGAGATGCAGAGGGTGATCTTCTCCCCGCAGTCTGAGGGAAGGTAGAAGACCAGGACGGAGATGCAGAGGGTGATCTTCTCTCCGCAGTCTGAGGGAAGGTAGAAGACCAGGAAGGAGATGAAGAGGATGATCTTCTCTCCGCAGTCTGAGGGAAGGTAGAAGACCAGGATGGAGATGCAGAGGGTGATCTTCTCCCCGCAGTCTGAGGGAAGGCAGAAGACCAGGATGGAGATGCAGAGGGTGATCTTCTCTCCGCAGTCTGACTGAAGGTAGAAGACCGGGACAGAGATGCAGAGGGTGATCTTCTCCCCGCAGTCTGAGGGAAGGTAGAAGACCAGGATGGAGATGCAGAGGGTGATCTTCTCCCCGCAGTCTGAGGGAAGGTAGAAGACCAGGATGGAGATGCAGAGGGTGAGCTTCTCCCTGCAGTCTGACTGAAGGTAGAAGACCGGGATGGAGATGAAGAGGGTGATCTTCTCTCCGCAGTCTGACTGAAGGTAGAAGACCGGGACAGTGAGGCAGGAGATGAGCAGATGGGATGATCAAGTTGGTGGTGAAGAACAGGGGAAGTCGTCTGACCGTGAAAATGTAGGTGATATCTGGGTAGAACTCATAGCAGCAGTCATACTTCTTAATGTTGTATATTCCCAATGCGTTCACCATGGCCCACTCTCCACTCCCCCAGTAGTCTTGGAATGGACTTGGAGATCGAGCAGGGTTAAAGGAGTGTCTGTGTGTGAATGACCCCTACATTCAGGTAGACAATGTCTTTATTTTCTGTATCTCACCTTTAGGTCAACAGTGTTTTCTATTGGTTCTGTTTTTTATATTTTTAACAGGTACATATGCAAATAACAAAATCTTATTTACTGCAATGTATTTACAATTTATAATCCAGAGGAGTAAATAATAAAAGTATTCTGCTGTGTTCACCAGTTTAGGAATGTTCCTGAGACCTGATTGACCAGCTGAATGGAGACCATAACTAATCCATCTTACCTTCAGGTCAACAGCATCATCTGTAGGCTCCAGCTCTATCTTGGCTTTGTCAAAGGTCCAGGAGCCAGACTTCACCTTACAGTTCTGCTGGTCCAAGGGGAAGAAGGTGACGTCTATAGAGCAGGAGGACTTATAGATGGCTAGATTTAACCCAGTGCACACGACCACAATGGGACAGATGTGCCTTGGTCATATGGGTCACTGCAAAGTCCCCATCTGCACTGGAAAGAGGAAGAGGGAGACCAGGAGGGAGGGGGAGAGGAAGAGACAGGGGGAAGGGAGGGAGAGAGGGAGAAACAGGGGAAACTGAGGGACAGGGAGAGGAAGAGAGGGTGAGGGAATCAGAGAGGAAGTTGACATGTGTCTAGTATTTTTGCAGTTCATTGTAAATAATTCACAGTATAATCACGAACATATAATATAACATACGTAAATGAAAATCAGAATTTGAAGCCTTGGAGGGCTCATTTGTTAGACCTTGGTAGTTAATTTATTGATTTGATTTTTGCTTAATTAAATATTTTGGTGATTCCTAAATAAGTTGGTTGACCAGTTGATTGTACAGCATATTCTAGATTCAAAGGACGGTTACGTTGTGAGTATAAAGTCAATGATAATTTCGTTGTGTATGAAGCTACACAAATGTAAGTGGCGTCTCATCACGTATAGATGCTGTGCGATGGACAGACCGAACATCACGATGGCGACTTCAGTGATGTTCTTCACGGGTCTGGACCAATTGTTGTAATCTATGAAAAGCCTCTGATACAACTTAATGCACGTAATACACGTGATGTAGGTCCGGCTACATCCCACGCTCGAATTAATTGGAAAACACGCACCAACCTGAAATGACACTGTTGCAATACGAAAGAGTGAATGGCAATAAGAAATAGAAATAATTCAAAAAGGTTGTCAAAAAATTTATTTGTGGATAAAAAAGCATGTCAATGTGTGAAATACATTTTCGAGCATAGCTTATTTTGAACACGATGTTGTTCGGCTATTTCATATTTTTTTTACATAAACGTTTGACCTCTTGGATTTTTCTAATTACATTTTGTCAGTATGTGGACTCCTGCTTAGTATTGTATAATGCAAATTGGATCCTGTTATTCTAAGTTATCTATTCGCATTTTTCATGTTTTAAACAATAACACGCGTTTGTTTGTGAGAGAGAGAGGTAGAGTGAGAGAAGAGAAAAAGTATAAAAACGAAAAGATGGATAGGAAGATAGAAACTACCATAGACAAGTCGACTAGAGTGTGACATTCTGCTCGGCCACTGCGCTGTGCAATATAATCATGCTTCATCAGTTATGAAGGAGAGTTGTCGAATTAATTCAATATTCGACATTGGGAAAATCTGTAGCGTACGAGTCGAAAGCATCCATAGCTACTTGGAATAAGTACAAAACACCTCTACAGTAGAAGGTATATAGGATTTATGTAAAATATAAAATAATTTATTTGAACTCTATGACAATAAAATGTTGTCAATGAGTCCCTCATGATGGTCCGTGGCCGTTTGAATTGAAGAAAGCGAGAATTCATTACAGGACTTGTTTATGTATGAACCTGTTAGTTGGAATTATGTGCGTAACATTTTAAGTCGAATAAACTGCCAAAGCTTCTCACTAATTTGCGCCGGTAGTTAAATTCACCACATGTTGGTGAACCCGGCGAACCCACTGACACGGAATAAGCGAAGAGTAGGCATTTCATTATTTACCAATCTCGAAGACCATCAAACCATAAACCACCTCCGTGTGTGTGTAAACGAATGCTTGCGGGTCCGTTCCACATACTTTTTTCGCTTACGTTCCAAGTAAATTGAAAACCCAAGCGTCAACTAGACCTTACAATCCCTGTTCGCAACCAGTCTGTCTTCAGTTTTAAAATGTCGCACTCTCCAGTGTGTTGGAATGCACGGAAGGCCTTTTATCGCAACCTCACCTTACCAAGGGGCGTGGCTCATTGTGTGACATATGCGTCGTCTCGGTGAATACTATTGATGGGAGGGTTCGGTTGAACGTCTGATGTGATGGGAAGGCATTACAAGTGGGCCAACAGAGAGGTTGATTATAAACGATTTCTCTTGGCTTTTGGGCTATCAAACAGCAATGTAATGTAAAACTTCGATTTTACATTAATGACACAGGAGCAACATGGGAATGCTCGTGGTGGGAGTGCTGTCCATGGTTGCATGGCGCTGAGAAGTGGAGAGTGTGCACGTAATGTGCTAACGCAAAGGAGAAACAATTAAAATGTACAACTACGACCTGGATAAAGGCCTAACAAGTGTTAGACAACACTCAGTTAACACTCAGACAATACACATGAATAAATTACAGCATACCGGTCAATTACCCGAAATGATGTGATACAGTAAACATAGACATGCGAATGGTCGAGATGCAGTGATCAGGTATCAGCTCGGACAGTTTTGTTTTTACGTGAGGAGGGAAGAGTGTCAGATTTAATTATTTTGAAATTCGTTTCAGTCATTGGGAGCAAAGAACTGAAAAGAATAATTACCGAAGGAAATGTTGACCAGTTTATGTTTTCGACCAGAATCAATCAAAATGCTTTAATGATCTAATTATTTTTCACAGTTACAGCCTACGGAATACTAAAATAGACGTTAAATGTTTCATAGGTTATCATAGTGCTATTTTAATTGTTATTGTATCAATTATGGGATCGTGGGATGAAAGGCGTTTCTATTTCAGAAATAGTACTAATGAGTTTGTATTCCCAGAAATGTACTTTCAAGCCAGTTCACCTGTCAACAAATCAAGCCAATCCTTCCGTCAAGAAAGTAATGTGCAAAGAAAACTATATAATTAGATTTATGTGTATTTCTTTTTCAGTATTTTTTGTGATTGGTAATAATTTGTATTAAAGATCCATCACAGCTACATCGATGCTACATTTTAATAATTTACAGTAGCATTTACATGTATTTATTAGTTCTTGCTAAATACCTAATAACACACGTTTTAGTTTGCGCGTGGCGATGCGTTTTAACTGAAGAGGGAGGGGCATTTTCTTCAATAAAAGGGGAGGGACACGCCTACTATAAAATCTGGAATGCATCTGTCATTTGAGGGCAGAGTTTTGTAACGACAGCTCTAGGTCAAAGTACTTCATTTCTGAACAATTCTTCCTTTCTATTAACAACTTGGTACCGCAACACTTCGAAATCATTTTGTAACCTTTAAGCCTTGGTTCGAGACTCTGCGGACAGATAAATCTGTGAAATGGGAACCAAAAAAGCGGTTTTGTTCAATCTGTGGGGGGTTGTTGTTTCCCCAGGACCTGCAGAAACTTTCCTTAAATTCCAGGAAACTCACAAACTCCCGAGGTAGGAATCTATTATTTTGCCTGTGTTCTGTGTAAAGGCGATGTTTTTGTTTGGCGTTAAATGGATTATGCACACGGCAATATGCAACTATGTTTTTTTTATTAACATTTGTAGTTGGAGGTCAAGTCTGTCCATATAGCAAATTGTCCAGGGATTGAGTTCTTAATTTTAGTGTTTTTCCAATTCCTGTTTCAGGCCAAATTATTTTGTCCCGAGTCCACAATTTTATCAGGGGCGGAAAGTTGTCTACACTCTCTTAAGTATAGGGAACATGATACATGACCCATTAAAAAACATTAGACACACACGGTGTGATTGAGTGGGTCTGTTACTTTCTACGTGCGTGTGATATGCGTGTGGTGTGTAAAGTAAGCTTGTGGTTATGTTGTGTTTTAGCGGTTTCCTGGAGAAGGTTGTGGCGATTAAGGACAGTGCCATGCAACGAGCAGAAAGGGGCAAGCTCACACTGTCTCAGGCAAGGCACAGGCGCCACACACACAAACACACACATTCACCCAAACACACACGCATTCACCCAAACACACGATCACACGTGCAACAAGCGTTCACATTCGCACACTTATGCATCCATCGAAAACGACTACAGCATATTATAATATTATCACATTTATTATTAACCGTTAACTGCCAGCAGGGACAGAATGTTACCAAGCCATTTAACAAGACCGAGAAACCCTGGCAAACATGTCTTTGGAACGTGTCTTCAAGGAAATTTACCATGTGTCTGTCTGTGTGTCTGTCTGTCTGTGCGTCTGTCTGTGCGTCTGTCTGTGCGTCTGTCTGTGCGTCTGTCTGTGCGTCTGTCTGTGCGTCTGTCTGTGCGTCTGTCTGTGCGTCTGTCTGTGCGTGTAGATGATCTCAGAGTTTGACGCGGAGTGTGTGAACTCAGCAGCAGAACAGAACGTGAGTCTCCCTAACGGGTTCTCAGTGAGAACCCTGGTAGAAGAACTCAGAGAAAGGTCCACCATCAACGCAAACGTTCTGCAGACTGCAGCAACACTCCGCAGAGAAGGTAACACACACACACACACTCTGCTGACACAGAGCCAACCCTGTCTACTAGACCAGCCCTGGGATGTATTTCATGCTTTTTGGATTGATCTGCACAAAATATTGAAGTTAACTGAAAATGCTGATGTGAAAATCAAATCCTACCCAGCCACATCAGGCAAAACACACAGACACTCTTACTTCCAGTTTCAATCAAAACCGTGCAAGAGAACACTGAAGTAATAGAAGTGACAGAATGAAGTAGCCATGGTGTTAACTGTAGACATTTTAAGTGCACATTTAAAGTGTGTGTGTGTGTGTGTGTGTGTGTGAGAGAATGTATATTTGACTGCATACGTGCCCATCATATCTATCTTTGCTGTACTCTTGAGGCATATGAAAATACAACTGAAAGGAATTTTCCTGCAGAAGTACAGAATGTCCCTTAGTTCCGTCTTGCTCTGAGGTCACATGAGAGGTTGGGCTGTCTTCCAGGGTTACTGACAGGTGTCCTACCCAACCAGTGGGTGGATGACAGTGGGTGTGGGCTGTCTTCCAGGGTTACTGACAGGTGTCCTAGCCAACCAGTGGGTGTGGGCTGTCGTCCAGGGTTACTGACAGGTGTCCTAGCCAACCAGTGGGTGGATGACAGTGGGTGTGGGCTGTCTTCCAGGGTTACTGACAGGTGTCCTAGCAAACCGGTGGGTGGATGACACTGGGTGTAGCTCTAGTTCCGGCCGGCTCCTCTCTCTGCTGGCTGGCCATTTCGACGTGGTGCTGCAGTCCTGCCGTATCGGCCACAGGGTCCCGGAGGCTGACCTGTTCACCGCTGCTCTCACACAGCTGGGAGTGTCTCCCAACCAGGTAGACGCATACTGAGTCGCAAGCGCACGCACGCACACAGAAACACAACATTCGGTGGAACACACATCGTTTGATTCTAATTTGGTACCAAATTTAAGGAAACAATTGCTCAAAATTCTATTATTCACACGTGTGGCAGTTTTGATTGTACTGGTGCGTATATTCACACTTCACTGATTGTCGCAAGAATGTGTTGCTGTGAAAATGAATGGGTCCACAGCGCTTGAAGTGCACGGTTCTATTTAGTAAAATAAAAGATAGCTATTTAATGTTTTCAAATCAGAAAGATGTATTTGGTCAGACAATCAAAACGGAAGAAATACATGTCACTGAATGCCAATAATTTTATAAAGTTTTTATTCGTAGTATTGAAATTGCTGTTGTGAATTGTGCAATTTCATGGGTGTCATGTCAAACTTACACTGTATTTTTGTTAAGTAGGCTTTAAAAGTGTTTGATCCAACGATGTATGACCTGTCAATCTATATTTCAGGCTCTGTGGTTGGCTAATGATGATGAGGGGGTGGGAAAAGCAGAGACATTAGGCATGGCTGCTGTCTTAGTAAAGGATCTGACTGAAGCTTTAAAACAAGTGGAGGTCTTCGCTGGACTACAGGTAACACACACACACACACACACACACACACACACACACACACACACACACACACACACACACACACAATTATGTATGGCTTTTGTCTTAAGGTGTGTGTCTGTTTTTATTTTAGGCTGGAAAAGGGGAATGCTTACCAGCCGCTTGTGTCCCAGAGACAGTCTCTCATGGTTATGTCACTATCAAGGTGAGAACAAACATGCATACACTGAAAGATTGGGAAATTCAGTTTTATGTTATTTGTGTCTTTGTGTTTTTATATATTTTCTCTGTCCTGCCGACTTCTCCAGGAGGAGAAACAATGTCAGGCATATAGACAGGGTCTGGATAGTAGAACTTTAATGGGTTATGTGTCGGCTAAAAGAAAATGTCATGGAAATCTATATTGAAAAAGAGTGTAACCCCATTTCCATAAAAGTTGGTACACCATGTAAAATGTAAATAAAAACACAATGCAATTATGTGCAAATCATCTAAACCCAATGTTCAATAGAAAACAGTGCAAAGACTTACCAATGTTGAAACTGAGACATTTGATTGTTTCCTGAGAAACATATGCGCACTTTGAATTTGATGCCAGCAACACCGTTCAAAAAGTGTCCCGACTCTTTTTGAAGCGGGTTTGTACTTCAATGTAAAAGAAGTCTAAAGGTGTGTCTATCTAATCCCTCTAGCCTGGTGTTAAGATACACTATGTTGAAATGGGGGCAGGATCTCCTGTCATGTTGTGTCATGGCTTCCCTGAGAGCTGGTACTCCTGGAGGTACCAGGTAAATTCACACATACACTCATACAAACGTTTTCCTTCTTTCCCTCTCACCACACAACTGCTAACTTTCTGTCTGTCTGTCTTTCAGATCCCGGCCCTGGCTGATGCAGGGTTTAGAGTGTTAGCTCTGGACATGAAGGGCTATGGGGAATCCACAGCTCCGCTAGGTTTGTAGCTGTCTGTCTCAGTAAATGCTCTGCACAAGGCAACCACTTCCTTCTAGTTGACGTTAATACTCTCTCACATTAGAGATGTGCTGACACTGTGAAAATGCTTTCACAGCTTCAACTTTGTGCCATTGATATCCTTTAAGTTTCCTCATTTCTCTTCTGTAAGTTAGACTGGTTTGAGCTGGCTCATCATTATGTAGCGTGTAATATGTTTCACTGTTACAAAATTGCCTTATAAGGCAAACCAGAGGTGCAATTTAGTCAGCTACATGGTTTTGTTGATGTACAGAAAATGTTCAGTGTGTAACCATATTAAGATTTCCACACAGAAGAGTTTACAGTGCTTCTAAGGCTTAGCTTAGAAGAAGGCATTTTTCCCCTCACAAGTGACAAGAACATTTCCCCACCATGTTCTTTGTATTAGCCAGGTCAAAATAATTTTGCTTCTTTTGAATGCAGAAATAAAAGGACAATGTTGTCTTTGTTAAATTGGATTTAAATGGAAGTAACAGAAGCAAGTTATGGATGGTGGTTTGCTTAAGCAAGACTGTCTCTTTGTTTTGTTACCAAGTCGACTACTGGACCCTGTATAGCAATTTCAGTGCACATTGTTACATGCCAGGGCTGTCAAATGCCCGAGGAGTTAATGAGGAGTGGCTTGCACCTGGCCACCCTACCAAACAAGGCCCAATTGCAATGATGAAGAGATGATTGTCGTTCTGGAAGGTTCTCCCATCTTCCTACAGGAACTTTGGAACTTTGTCAGAGTGACCTTCAGGTTCTTTGTCACCGACGTGACCATGGCTGTTCTCCCACGATTATTCAGTTTGGCAATCTCTAGTTTGACCATCTCTAGTAAGAGTTGGTTGTTCTAAACAACTTCTATTTAAGAATGATTGGGGCCACTGCGTACTTGGTGACTTTCAATGCTGCAAAAACTCTTTGGTACCCTTCCCCAGATCTGTGCCTCAACACAATCCAATCTTCAAGCTCTCTGGACAATACCTGTAGTGGTTGATTCTGTGTATTTCCTGCTATACCGTCAATGACCGCGTGCAGTCTTTTATAATGGTTGTCTGAGGTCCTGAATAGCTGCCCATTCGTCCTGGCAAAATGCCTCCAGGTCATGCAAAGGCCTTGTTAGTCTTGCCTGAACTGCATTTTTGAGATCTCCACAGAGTGGCTTGATGATAACCTTTCCAGCATTGTCGTGCTGGAAAGTCCAAGAGCGTATCATGTGCAGCTTTTGTGCAGAAGAATGCAATTTGTATGCCAGTATTTTCTGATAACATGCTGCATTCATCTTGCCGTCAATTTTCAAAAGATTCCCCGTGCCTTTAGAGCTCACACCCCCCTCCACCAAAACATCAGTGAGCCATCACCATGCTTCACAGTGATGATGGTATACTGTTCTCTATTGCACTTGTTGACCCCTCTCCAAACATAGCGCTTATGGTTGTGAGTATAAAGCTCTGTTTTGGTCTCGTCACTCCACACAAGGTGTCACACATGTAACAAGGCCAAAGATTTAAGTGTATGTCAACTTTTGATCAGGGCCATTTGGGTGATTTCTGTTATCATCATGATTTTAAAAAGGAGCAAAACAACTATGTGATAATAAATGGCTTCATATGATCAGTATCCTGAAATAAAGGAAAGGTGTTTTTGCATTATAAGTCATATTTTCAAAATCTATGCCAAAATGTCAGTTTCTATCTGGGTATGCAAAGTTATGAGCACAACTGTTTCAAATTCACTGGATGTTTAATCCTAGCCTCAGTGTGAACTGGATAATCGCCAAAAGGCTGTTGGAATTTGTGGAATGTTTCAGTTTCATTTTCCAGAGAATGGTTACAGTGCCAATATGATTTTACTTTTCAAAATACAAGTGTCTCTCTCTCTTTCTCACACACACTGTCCCTTTTCTCTGTCTCTCTCGCCTTCTCTCCCACTCTTTCTCATCTCTTCCTCATCTCTTCAGACATAGAGGAGTACTCGCAGGAACAGATGTGCCAGGTACAGTGCGCTCACTAAATGTCTGTGGATCTTTCTTGGCTTAATTGTACTGGTTTGCTGACTGTTATTATCCATTGTAGGATCTTGTGACATTCCTGGATAAAATGGTGAGTCACCAGGCTACTTCCCCCCGTTAGTGGTCACTAGCTCCACTTCAGGAAAAGCTGAACACTTCCTCTCTCAACAGGGAATTCCCCAAGTGACTCTGGTTGGCCATGATTGGGGTGGATCTTTCGTCTGGAACATGGCCCAGTGTCATCCAGAGAGAGTCCAGTATGTATACACACACAAACACACACACACACACACACCCTGAAAAATAGTTCAGTCAAACTATTGAAATAATAACTTGCAAAAAATCGAGTGATCTTCCCTAGTTAATTGCAATAAATCACCATTTTAGAATATGATCATAATTGTCTCTAAATAACAAATAACCTGTAAGAAATTAATTTATTATGTTTTTGTGCAAAAGCCCATGTAATTCCAAATAGGAGGTTGGTAGTCTCTGATGCCATAATTCTACCATCTCCTACCATTGTGCTTTTGACCAAGGCACCAGGTACAGTAACTGCTAAGTTAAGCTACTGAATAAACCACAAATCAGCCCTTCTGTCTGGAGAGCTGCTGGGTGTGCTGGCATTTCATCCTACCTGAATCACACCTTACTTTTTTTCAAGGCATTGTGCTTTTGGTGATGTCTAACCTTAAATGGGGACATCATTTCTATATTGTGATCTCGATAGCTCCCACTGAAGTCAAGCAATGACTACGTTTTAAACTAATTGAACGTGGTAACAAGTTATCTTTTGACAGCCCTTCAGTAAAGTGTGTGTGTGTGTGTGTGTGTGTGTGTGTGTGTGTGTGTGTGTGTGTGTGTGTGTGTGTAGGGCTGTAGGATCTCTGAACACCCCTCTGTTTCCTGTGAACCCCTCCGAAAACCCCATGGGGTCCATTAAGGCTATTCCCATCTTTGACTACCAGATCTACTTCCAGAAACCTGTGAGTGTTGAATTTCTGTGTGTGTTCAAACGTGAGTTCAATTAAATAATGGCGGCTTGGACAAAAAAAAATATGGATAGAGTGTTAGAAATGTAATTTTCTAACAACCCTTTCTTTTCCAACTGACTGTGCTTTCTTCATCAGAGATGTCAGGAGGACCTGACTTCCAGGGCTATAGCCCCAAATGATTTAGGGTTAGCCCCAAATTTAGATTTTGTCCAATGGTATAAAGATTTTTTTTTTTCAATGGATCACACTGCTTCGCATCTAGAGCCATGGGTAGGGCTAGAATACACTGTCACAACCTGTATACATGAAAATGCCTTTTTTTAGGAAGAATCTTACTAGTTTGAATCTTACTAGTTTCTACCTACAATAAAATGAACCCAATTAAAACTGTTAGGAAACCTCTGAATATTTATACTTGTTTTGTTGATTTCCGTTCAAGGTTAAATGGAGTCTAACCCAATGGAATGTATCTACAGGGTGTAGCTGAGGCTGAACTGGAGCAGAACTTGGCAAGGACCTTCAAGATCTTCTTTCGTGGCAGTGGAGAGGTGGGACACATGTACACTCATGCTCAATATTTTAAATCATTTACATCCCATTCCTGAATTTAGGTAAAAGCATTGAGATTTTCACTCTGGTCTGACTCCCTGGATTGCGGGTTTGGTTCTCAGGGTTGTGGGTTTGAGGAAAGCCAGAATTAAATTTCATGTATGCACCACTGCAAGTCGATCTGGATTATAGTGTCTGCTAAAGTCCTGTAATCTTCATTAATTTCCCATTTAGGGGTGAAGTTTATGAAGGGGGTTGGTGCCAACAAAAGAAGTAGCAACTGTCTGTTACGTCTCAAGTCAGCTCAGCTGCTGCACGTGGCCAAGACACACGAGAGGAGCTCTTGTGTTAGATGAATGGTAGATTAGCCTTCAAGACTATGAGAAATGCACTGGGAGGTTCTCTAGGCACCCTGTATTCTAGTGAAAACCAAGTCAGATCGGTCCACTGGCTCTTTCACACTTGGGTGGACGTTTCTGTGAAAAACATTACACCTTCATCAACCAGCGCAATAACAGGTGCACAGGGGAGGACAGCGGCCCTGTTTTACCTTTTGCAAATCTCACCTTTCAGTGAATTAATGTCTGCTGTGCTCTTCTACAGGCTGGTGTTCCATCATTAAGCACTGCTGGAGTTTGTGCCAGAGGTGAGTTCAACGAGGAAGTAAAACTACATTTCTGATTGGAGGTTTGGGATTGAGGCATTGACCTATGGGGTTTCATATGTCAAACTAGCATTATGATTGGTAGGTTGGGACAAAGGGTTTGATCTATAGGGTTCCATGTGTCAAACCAGCATTATGATTGGTGGGTTGGGACAAAGGGTTTGATCTATAGGGTTACATATGTCAAACCAGCATTATGATTGGTGGGTTGGGACAAAGGGTTTGAAACTAATATTCTGCAGTGATTCCCTCTTATTGTAATCTGAGCTCTAAACTGCGACCACCACAGAAAACAGAGTCTTTGTATAAAATACGATTTATTTTTACCATATTGTGTGCAGTTTAGCAATTGCGCAAGTATCAGAGCAGAGCAACACCTGATGGTTGGAGTATCTAGGTAGCGAGTAAAATCAGAGAATCGTAACTGTCCATGTCTGTGCACGCACACATTTGTGTTGAACTGTCGGTTTGTGGCTGTCACACTGATATTAAGAAGGTTGCCATCGTCTGAGAGACAACCGAATGTAAGAAGCTAGCTAGCTGTCATGACCGGATAGCTACAATCGCAGTTTTAGAGAATAATTAATCGAGTGGGAGTACATAGGTAATTGTTCGGGATTGACTTATTCTAGAAGTGATTGTCCTATAGTGTTAATAAAATAAGGTTGACAAGCGAGGTGTACGAGGACGTTTTTGCAGTACATTAAAAACGCTTTTGTAGTATTTCACGCATTCAACCTTTTGTGTCATTAATGTCGGCATGCAATCGCACCCCCTCACTGTTGGGGAAAATGTAGGGGAAACACTGACTCTGATTGGTGTGTTGGGACTATGGGGTTGCTCTGTGGGTTTCCATGTATCGGGTTGCAAATAACACCGTGATTAGGTTGGGGCTGAAGGTTTGACCAGTACAGACTGGAAACTAAGACAAAGACAAACTGTGCTGGGAAACGTGTGCAAATGTCCAAATAAGTACAGAAAAAGACATTGATATGTAATCTTCACTTCTACACTTCTGGTTCTTCTTTTTGAGCCATTCTGTTGTAGGTTTGCTTGAGTGTTTTGGGTCAATTTCCTGTTGAAAAGTTCATATTTGGCTCAGCTTCAGTTTTTTGACAGATTGCCTCACATTCTCCTCAGTAATCCTCTTTCAATTTAGAATTCATGGTTGACTTAATCTTGTCCAGGCCCAGAGGCAGCAAAGAAGCCCCAAACCATAATGCCACCTCCTCCATGCTTTAAGGCTGATCAGAGGCAGTGTTTTAATTACATCAAGCATTTGCATCTATTTTGCTGCACCCAATTCCAGTGATGATAAAGGTGGGATTGTAATAATTAAGTGTAGTATGTAATTTGATAGAATTTCTCTTAAATATCGTGTGTCCAAATATGGCAGCAAAAACACATCTCCAAGTGGTGTACTGTTTCACATTTGTGTGTGTGCGCGCGCGTGTGTGTGTGTGTGTGTGCGTGCGTGCATGCATGTGTGTAGGCGGTCTGTTTGTTGGACTACCAGAAGAGATCCCCAGGAGTTCTATTCTAAGTGAGAATGCCCTGCAGTTTTACATCAATCAGTACAAAGACAAGGGATTCAGGTACACACACTAACAAACACATATTAGCAAAGAGGAAAGATAGAAGCCCAACACACTTATGTCCATATTCCAACCCACTTGTCTCCCTTGACGTCTAGGGCTGCAAACTTGTCAATAGATCATGCCTTACATTATTTATCGCAAAGCAAACTGTTCAATTGATTTTCATGCTGGTTATTGATTGTGGTGATAATATTTATGTGAATGGTTCTACCTCAGGTTTCAAACCTTTTAATACAGTTTTCAAACCTCATAGTTCATTATGCTTTATTACTGGTGATTGTTACAGCGCATATTGTTCTCTGTATCAGAAAGTAGGCTGGCACACTGCACATTACTTTTCTGCTGACATCAAGATGTACAAACTATATAACAAGGTCCCAGGGATGGTAAACTCTTGAGATACCTGCAATCTCCATGGAGTTAGGTAGACAAGCTAGAATTTTTTTTTTGTACTGCAGATTTTGAACAAATTACAAGATCATTTTTAATTGAATGAATTAGCGCCTCTTGTGCAATTCAAAAGGATGCTAAAGGAATATTTGCATGAAGAATGTGTTTGTGTCTGATGAAACATGTATTCATGTTTATATTTTTGGAAGGTGCTCCCCATTATTTCTATTGTTCTATAGTTGTTCTGATGCAGGACTCATCCGCAAAAATAGACCTTTGCTCTCAGCATGACGTCCTCTGCTAATATAAAAGTTTAATAAATAAATGCTTTATGTGCAACCAAGGCTTTGAGCGAAAGATCTAATAATTTGATATTTAAAATGTTTTGCCCATGAACCATATATATTGCCTATGTAAGAATGCACATAAAAGTTTGTCCACAGTAGGCATCCTTGTCTTGCTTTTTTCTGTGCTTCAAAATTCTGGATCTTAAATCAAATGATTAATAAGAGATTAAAGTATCATATGTATTGTCAGCTTTTATTTGTGGGTATTTATGTAATGACATGTTTTAACAGGGGACCATTGAACTGGTACCGAAACACAGAGCGCAACTGGAAATGGGTCTGCTCTCGCCCCAGGTTTAAGGTCTGTCTGTCGGTCTGTGTCTGTCGGTCTGTGATTACTTTATTCTCAGCCTTGTCTCTTTTAGCATTCATTTTATTTATTTAGTTTTTTCCTGTGCGTGTGTGTAGCTGCTGATGCCAGCACTCATGGTGACTGCTGGTAAAGACCCTGTCCTGCTGCCGGCCTTTTCCAAGGGAATGGAAACCTTTGTGAGCGCACACACACACACACACACACACCAAAACCAAAACACACACACTTTTATTTACATTCTCTGTGTGTGTTTGTGTGTCAGATCCCCAACCTCACCAGAGGACATATTGAGGAGTGTGGCCACTGGACCCAGATGGAAAGGTAGGTTTCAAAGTGTGTGTGTGTGTGTGTGTGTGTGTGTTCACATTGTTGCAAATTTCTTTAATCACTTTGGTACTTGTTGCACAGGAATATAGTCATTTTTCAGCTCTTCATACAAGAAACCCAACCAGCAAAATCTCTAATCATTGTCTGAGTACTAACCACTATATCAAACATCAGTGTGTCCAAGAGCCCCTGGGCCAGTCCAGAACTCTAAACATTGTGTTTTTTTTGTGTTTTGTTACAGACCTTCTGAATTGAACACCATTTTGATCTCCTGGTTGAAGGACACCCACAACCACACTTGTGTTGCCGTGACACCCAAGCTGTAACCCAATACCATAGTGCAGTTTATATTAGCGTGGTAACGACCCAAGTATGATAATGTAAATTCAGATTAGGGATATTAATATCCCATTACCCTTTGGGAAACCATTCAACAAAGGACCAGCTTCAACTTTCAGTATTACTCTGAGTGAATGATAGAGGCAAAGAAATATGGCCATCAATGGGATAACATTTTCTGATCATAATGATATTCAGTTAACTATAGTATGCACAAAAACAGAACTTATACCTTTTTAGAAATTAGCATGGGTTATTTCCCGGCCTTAGTGTTAACCTTGTGAAATCTAGCAACCCACTGGAAACTTCTCTAAAACCTCTCACGTTGTTTCAACCTTGTTTTGTTTAACCCAACTAGTGACCGTGGATAGGGCTGTGACTTCAGAATATGTTCTAAACTGTATCATCACATTAGTCACGTGACTTCAGAAAATGTAAAGTACATATAGATGGCTATGCTGTATTGACAGTAAATCTATTGCACTTTAATTCATCATGTTCTTACGTAAATGACTATATTTGTAATGATTTGTTCAAACTTGTACTTTTGTTATTTGCGGCTTGAATTCCAACTGAAAGATTTTTAGTATTTTTTTCAACAATCATAAAAATAAGCAAACTAATATTTCAACAATATTAAAAAAATAATTTAAAAAACTATAAATTCTCATTGACGTGACCACCCACCCATTGAGAGACTTTACAGTTTTTGCCCTTCGGATTTTCCTTTTATGTCTCCTATACTTCATGATAGAGAGATGAGGGAAATAAGATAATTTTAATTTTTTTCAAGAATACCAGATAGCTGACTATAATTTGCATTAGATTTTCTAGTCTGAAATTACATTACATTACATCCCAAGTTACTCTGTATCTCTCCCAGCTTCTATTGGTTTTTGCTCATGCGCAAACACTTCCTGCACAAAAATAGGAAGTGAACACAACACGTTTAGCATGGATTACAGCTTTCTTTTCGTTAAACATTTAATAAGAAAGCAATGATTACACGTGCGACTCTAAATGAAGCCGCTCTCTACAGTGTTATTACATTCTCGCTTTGCAACGATAGATAAATGATACATTGGTGCCTGGCCACGTTAATGGCTTGTGAGTGTTTAGGATGTTTGTTTTATAGGAGCGACTTTGCTGATTGGCTACCACTACATTGGGTGAGGTGTTATTGCTATACCTGGGCTGTATGGTTTTCCTCCCCAAAGTGGCTCTGGGTGAAGTCATCTGCTAAAAAACAAAGATGTTTTATTGTAATTTGCTTTATTAACTTGCTGCCATATCATCTTAATCTGCCTTCTAACAACCATGAAAACTATGTTATTCATTTATACAGCTCTGGAAAAAATTAAGAGACTACTGCACCTTTTCTTTCCTTTCCAAAATAGTTGAAAAGGAAAGTTTTGAGTGAAGAACAGAAACGTTCAATTTGCAGTGGTCTCTTAATTGGAACGCTTCTGTTCCTCACTCAACTTTCCTTTTCAACTTTTTATATACATATAATAAAAGAATACTTAATTTGACCTGTTTATGTTGACTGTTTTTTCTTATGTTGATAAAATGATTTCCTTGATATTTTTCTATTTTTGCTCTGCCAAAATCTATATTAAAATACCACTGAGTATGTTTCATGGACTGTTGGACTGCATGGGAGAATATTAGGAGCTTCTGAACCTATTCCGAAGTGATTTAATTTGACTTTTTTAACACCGGTATTGACTTATGTCATGGCAATGGATGGGTGCAATGGAGAGATGAAAGGAGATGGAAAGACACCCGTTAATGTCTTTTTTGTCTTCCCCTTCTCTGTGGCGTGAGCTTTAGGGTAGGAGGTGGGGGTCGCCGTGGGTGGTTTGGACAGTCCCATTGGGTCATGAGGGCTCTGTAACCCAGCATCACTCCCCCAGTCTCTGTCGTGGAGGTCTAACGGCTCGCCCCTCTGTTTTTCCGGCTCTCACTTTTTATCAGTCTTTCGGACTCTTCTCGTTTTGTCTATGTCACACTCAAGTTTCCATCTCTCTGTATTTCACCATCTCTCTGTTTGTCTGCCTGTTTCTCTAATCGCAGTCTCAATACAGTTTAATGGCTATATTGGCTTGGAAAGTATTTGTTAACATTGAGAAAGCACATTTCTATAAAATAATACATTCTTGTAAGTCAACATTTCCCAAAAGGGCTTCAGAGCTCTGAAGTTGCAGACTACCTAAGAACAGACAAGGCCCACTGCAATGCTACTGGGACTGACAGAATCTCCTTTTAAGGAAGGCACTTTCCTAAATACTATTGTAAGTTTTTCAGGTTAATAGTGTGTGATAAATTACTCAAATGTAAAAAATGTTTACAGACTGATGGTGGGTGTGACAATGAATGCCAAATAAAAAGGGCCTTGCTGCTGAAAGAATTTGGATAATAACCAGACAAAAAAACTGTACAGTATCAGACTAGGTTTTGTGTTCACTCACCTGTCTCACTGTATGCCATTCTTCATCTCAACCTATTTCCAAGTGAACTGCCTGGATTAAAACTCTGTTCCCAACTCGGACCATCGGTCTTCTGGATCACGGTGTTCTACCGTGGGCCCTGACCGCTGAGACTACCGGGCTGAACATCCTCAAAGACATATGCCACTTATCCTTCTACTAATACCAAACATGCATCTGTGCATTTAAATATTCCTTAACATTTCTTGGATACTGCATACCACTGTCTCAGTCTAGTTTTTATGCAGCCATAGTTTGTGCCTGCGGCCAAGGGTTTGTCTTAATTCTGAGGTATTTTATAGAATCTAAGGAATGCTCCTGCTAATTACTGTGGTGTCTTGTTGAATCTTAAGAAGACCCAAGTTCTTGGGCCATGTTTTAGTAATCCAGAAAAAATATTTGCCAATGAAATGTCAATAAAATTGAGAGACCCTTGCAAAATGATCAGTTTCTCTGGTTTTACTATTCATATGTATGTGTTTGTGTTGAATTCAAATTTTTTGTTTTATTCTATAGACCACTGACGATACTCCCAAATTCCAAATATAAATATTGTCATTTAGAGAATTTATTTGTAGAAAATAACAACTGGTCAAAATTACCAAAGAAAGATGCATTGTTTTTAAACCTCCAAATAATGCAAAGAAAACAAATTCATATTCATTTTTCAACAACAACATACTAATGTTTTAACTTTGGCAGAGTTCAGGAATCAATAATTTGTGGAATAACCCTTTTATTCACAGCTTTCATATGTCTCGGCACACTCTCCACCAGTCTGTCACATTGCTGTTGGGTGATTTAATGCCACTCCTGGCACAACAATTCAAGTAGTTTGGCTTTGTTTGATGGATTGTGACTATCCATCTTCTTCTTGATCAAATTCCAGAGCTTTTCAGTGGTGTTCAGGTCAAAGACGGGGCTGGCCATGACAGGGTCTTGATCTGGTAGTCCTCCATCCATACCTTGATTGACCTGGCTGTGTGGCATAGAACATTGTCTTGCCAGAAAAAAACAATTCTCAGAGTTGGGGAACATTGTCAGAGCAGAAGGTAGCAGGTGTCCTTCCAGGATAACTTTGAGTTGATTCATGTGTCCTTCACAAAGACAAATCTGCCTGATTCCAGCCTTCCTGAAGCATCCCCAGATCATCCCCGATCTGACACCCAATTTCACAGTAGGTGCAATACACTGTGGCTTGTAGGCCTCTCCAGGTTCCATCTAACCATTGGATGACCAGGTGTTGTGCAAAGCTGAAAATTTGACTCGTCAGAGATGACATTTCCTCTAAGGTCCAATCCTTATGGTCCTTTGGAAACTTCAGCCTGGCTCTTTGCTTCTCATTGGTTAATGGCTTTTTTCTAACTTTGCACGACTTTAGCCCTGCCCCTAGGAGCCAGCTTCAAACCGTCCTCACTGTGCACTTCACTCCAGCTGCAGATTGCCATTCCTTTTGCAGGTCACTTGATGTCCTCCCACGGTTGTTGAGTGACATTCAAATGAGTTGACAGTCATCTCAGTCAGTGGACAGTCGTTTTCTCCCTCTGCCAGTCTAACTTTGTTGTCCCCAATGTCTATTGCTTGACCTTGTTCTTATGAACCACTGTCTTTGAAATTTTCAGGAGGAAGCAACCTGATGCTCACTGTATCCCTCTGCCAGTAAAGCCATAATTTAACCCTTCTTTTCCTGACTCAAATATTTTCTTTTCAGCTCTTTTGTTTTGCTGAATAGTTTTTTTTAATCAAATGACCTTTGAGGTACTACTTGCACTGTTTTTGCCATCCAGCTCGTCCTATTCCAAGAGGACAGTGATGACCACAACAGCACTTGTTTAATTGTATCTGGATCTGGTCAATTCAAATTTGATTAACCTAATCAGTACCTACTTTGAGTAAAATGAAGTATGTCTGTGTTTGAATTCAACAGGCACTAGAATGGAAGGGCTGCCATACATGTAGAGATGCTGGTTTGAGAAAAGGATGTTTTCCAGAGATGTATGTCAGCTGTATCTAACACAGGACAGCATCCATCCATCTGTAATAGTATTGTATCGCCTTTACAGTGGAAACTGGTCATATTTGCCTTTTTCAGATTAACTCATAAGCTAATGTATTGTTTGAGTGAAACACTTTTGTTGATTCAATCTAAGTCACTGTCTTGATACTGTATCTAGAAAATGTATTACTTCACCTCATCATGCCTCTTTTTTATCTGTCACTCAGCCAGTAAGTCTGTCCTGCTGTTATTATAAGTGAAGACCAGCTGAATAGCGTATTTATTGTCCATAATGTGTTTTTGTGGCACAGCTGATCACTGCTGCACACACATCGCCCACTCTCTTCCGTACGTCTTTGTGTTTTAGCCTAATCTCCAGTGCAATAAAGAGACTGAGTGCTGCGTCTGAGACTGAGCTGATGTAGGCGTGTGACAGATCGCTGGACAACAGACACCCAAGCAGGCAAAAGGCTTTAGGATTTACTTACAATTCAATATGATGTGGATCAATACCACCAATGTTTCTATGCGCACTGGAACATCTCAGACAGAGGGACTGTGCAGTGTCCTAGAGCATTAGCAGACAAACATATTCACACTTCGGGAAAGGTTATTACAGATTAATTGATTGTCATTGAAAGTGTCCTTAATGATTAACATAATCATATTTGCAGAATAAAATATTTGTTATTTTTGTACATAAATGCCTTCATTGTGCAGTGTAGTTCATTCTCTGGAGTATGAGCACTGTATATTCATATTTTCTCCTTCATTTAATGACCAGACATCACACTGACAACGATATGAGATGGAATGGAATTACCTCATACATTAAACACAAGTTAAACACTCATTGTCCCTCTCTAGGACCAACAAACACAGCAGAACAGGAAATAAAAATGGAAGTAAATGACCATATCAGCAGCCCACTCTGGACAAGGTTTTGTAGTTTTTTTTAGTTCTAAATAATATACCACAGTGAGTTGCTTCTGTCTGTTGGTGTGGTTTTGACCTGGTTCATCTGTGGGGGTTTTGACCTGGTTCATCTGTGGGGGTTTTGACCTGGTTCATCTGTGGGGGTTTTGAACTGGTTCATCTGTGGGGGTTTTGAACTGGTTCACCTGTGGGGGTTTTGACCAGATGGGGGCTGCTGATGCTATTATTGGGGCGGTTAGGCAAACAGAAAAAGGGTAGGTGGAAAGATGTCACAGACATGGTTTCTGTGGTGTTTAGAACAATTCCATTCCAGCAATACTACATCAAAAAATTATACCGGCAAGTCAATTTGCCACGGCGTAGGAAAGTACGTAGGTCTTGATTTAGATTTAGTCTTTAGCTGATTGTAGACATATTTTCAGAACACAGACACCATCTTTGTCACTGTTACAAGTGTAGTTGACATTGTTATGGTTACAGCTTCTTTTTCTCAAACAGCTCCTTCCAGGTGGGCAGGATCTGGACATAGACCTTCTCAATCTGTAACCAATCACAACAGACCACCTTAATCCGTAACCAATCCCAATTGAATATTATAAAGTGCACCTTTCAGCATGCGGTCGTGTGTCCTCACCTGGATGGACTTTTTGATTCCATATCTGAAGAGCGTGGCCTGGTGTTCAGAGTTATGGAATAGGATGTCAAAGGTCACATCTTTCCCCATCATGTCATCGATCGCGGGCTTCACCACAGAGTAGAAATCCCTTGGAGGATGATCATTGTCCAGCATGTTCCTCACCTACATGCACACACACAGTCCAGCATGACCAATATTTACAGCCTCTCGGTGAGTGCGTTTGATTTGCAGTAAATCCTACAATTGCACGTAGTCTTAGCATTTGTTTACATTTTAAGTTTAGGCATTAGGTTTTGGGGCTAAGTTATGTTCAGGCCTGAGGGTTAGGGAACACAGATTTCTGTGCTCCATCACAAGGACATAAAAAGGTGTGTTTGCTACCTTGTATCTTTTTCCCACCAGATCCAATGGGTCCAGTTTGACCTCTGACTTCAGAGCTCGACCAAATAGCAGGAGCTTATTCTCCGCGTCTACACACACACAGGTACAGACACACGGTCAATCATTGCAGTCTATCGTGTGTGTGTGTGTGTGTGTGTGTGTGTGTGTGTGTGTGTGTGTGTGTGTGTGCGTGCGTGCGTGCGTACGGTACAGACCTCTGATTGTAAGATGTGCTACATATGGAACTCCATCTCTCTCTCCGTAGTAAATTCCAAAATGGGAGAAGTATTTATTCCGAGGAAACTCCAGAATGTCACCTGGAAAAGGCTTTGGACAGGAACTCCCCTACATGGTAGAGACAGACTAGGACTGAGAATACCTGCTGACCCAAAACCAAACCACCCCTTTGCAGTTCTGATGTTGCCATGGGGTTGCTATATAGCTATGGTCTCACAGCAGGGTAAGCAATAAGGTTTAGACAATATTGTCCCTGTGATCTCTCTTCCTCCATTTTGTAAAATCCAAAATGGTAGTTAGGGCCTTTCTTGATGGCAGAATAGTGCAGCTGTTTACACTTTGGAGGTGGTCAGCAGTCTTATATCACATAAGTCAATTCAGGACAGAGTGCAAAGCATGTTTACGAGGAATGATTTTTTGGGGGGCGGGGTCATGGTTGTCCTGGACAGTTTGCCTACCATCTGCCTACAGGGGTGAGGGAAGAAGCAGACCCAAACCACATAGGCATGAAGATAACACACTGCTCGCCAACCAGGAAGTATTCCCAGGAACATATGCACCCGGAGAGGTCATTCTCTGGCCAGTAACCAACTGTGAGCTTTTAGGGGCTGGCCCAACCTGCCACAAGGAGTCACTAGAGCAGGAACGGACAACGAGCCTCATGTATCAATCTTGCTTACGTTTCTAATTAAATTTTGGTCTATGTGGAAATCCCATTTGCATGCAAACAAAAGTATTGGGATTTATCGAACTGGCGTACGCAAAACATACCTCCTATACATGCTGCAAATTATCCCTACTGACTAGAGATGGGCATTCCAAATCACTAAAGTGAATCATTCAGTACAGTTCTTAGGATTAAATTGGATAATTAATTAATCTTTCTGTCCAACCTCCTAATTCCATCTCTATGTCACCTTGTTGTGTAGTATATTTGCACTCACAAAAATAGTATTGCACCCAATTTAACCTTGTTCATTTTTTTCTGCATCTACAAAATTATTCAGTTTACAAAAAATAATATCACAAGTAAACGTAATAGGCTGCCATGAACAACAGCAATACTTGTTTTTATCGAATTCACTGTGAATGTTTGGTTTGGTACACAACTTAGGCTGCAAAGAAGAAACAGTAATATCACATCCTAACATTCATGCTTGTTTCTTGCAGAGTTGGAGGCACTCTGGTTCTCACAGGAAAACCACCTGTTTCAGAAATGGCAGATTTGTAGTTATGGATGCTTAAATGACTGCCATTTACACATTTTCAATTATTCAAATATGATTGCACAGCCTATGTGTAATACATGTTAAACCTCAACAGGAGATCGAGGTTTTCAAGGATACATCCGAAATCTGACTATGCGAGATCCGATTCATTATCCGACTTAGTTGGATACAACATTATGTAGGCCTAGTTGACTGTCGGATCAAGCTTGGTTGTCATGGTTCCCGGATCGGTGAGATAAAATACTGACTATATCCGCAATTATAGACTATAATAATAAAAAAATATCCTGACAAATATGAACATCATATCATTCAAAACGGCTATGCTTTCAGTTGGTTAAAGTAAGGTTATTTGAACGTTTAAAGCTCTTAACAGCATTTATGGTTTGAGATTATTAACTTGCAAACGATGCCTATAATCCGCGGTTCAGGTAGCCCGTTTTATCCATATTTCATTGGAGATATGCGATCAAATGCTTTTAGGTTACGAGGCTTGGTGGTTATGGTGACTTTCAACTTTTATCACTTGAGCTACCAGACCAGAACGAGGCAAGAAGCCAAGTTTTTTCATTTGTTTTAGCTATTGTGTGTTTACCTTCCAAGGCACATGTCTAACAACTGCAAGTCCAAGTCAAGCCTCAGATCTTTAGAACAAAAGTCAAGTAATAAGTCAATTTATTGGTGACTTAAGTGCGACTCTTTAAGTAAGTTGGCTTATTATGGTAAAATATGCGATTTTGAATGTGTTGCTTTACGCACATGCATATGGGGCTATTGTTCGTCTTGTTTTCAAATTGTATGGAAATGCTCACTGAAAAGGCTACGTTTTACAACCTATTTGTTTTTCTGTCATCTAAAGGCTGTAGGGTTTTGACGTGTGCTACAGCCTACTATGTTACAGGAAACAGTTTGCGGATTCCTTTAGGCTATTCATATTTCTATTGATAAGATTTTCCCTTGTGCTTTTGTTGTCGTTCCTCTACCAGTTTTTCCGAAAAAGCATGGTATTTCTTCAATTCACCCGCTAGGCTGTGCACACTTTCCCGTCAATTTCAACCCTGATCAATGCTCTCCTTTGCGTCAAAACGGGCGCACGCATATTTTTGTGCATACGCACGATTGATACGAGGCCCAAGGCAAACCCGTGCTGCATCTACCACACCTGAGACGATTTGTATCACCCCCACCGGATCCCCAGGGACAGTCGGAACGCCCCCACCGGGTTTAGAACATGGGTATCAAAGATGAAGTACATTGAAACAGTGATTTTAGCCCCGTAGCATTCAGGTGCCTCAGTGTTGCTTTTTTAACCATAAAACTGATCTCATAAACACAAAAACCCACAAACAAACCCAACAATGGCCAACCCCTGAATTACAGACCTTCAAACAAAAATTTAGTTTGACAATACATAGACATCTGCTAATTTATAAGGCAAAACCCATGATTAGTGATGATTAGAGAATATATACAGCAATAACAATATGATGTAATAGAACCCTACCAGACCCATGGTGCTTCTTGTCTTCTTCTCAGTGTGCTTCAGAGTTCAGGTCACACACAGACACACACTTCACAGAGATGTCAAAAAACTATATTCAGATGACTAAACCCTAGTCATATTTTGCATACGGGACTCCATTGCCCCACACCTTTAATCAGACAGGAAACACCTGTTGAGAAAGCCAGTCACGCTACAGTGAAAGGACTTTCAGGGTCCCCCATTACACACACATTTGCATTATGGGTATAAACACACAAAAGAAAACAGCTATTGTCTAAAACATTTTTATTTCAATATTTGAGGGATGTGTAAGGCACAGTGTACAGACAGACCAAAGTCAGGCTGGCTTCATTCAAACTGCCACATCAAATGTTTACACAGTGACTTTATTTACATCATGTACCCCGCTGATCTCAAAGACTTCTCAATCTGAAAAGATAAAGCACACTTGTTAGGGTCCTGGTAGTAGTTGGTTTTATACAGCAACCGAAACCGGTCTTGTGGTCAATGAGACCATGGGAAAAAGAGCTACTGTGTAAATACCGAGGTGCGAGTTGGATTGAGTTTCTTGAAATCTTAAGGAGTCTTGGCCTTATGTATTCTCAGAATAGGCTTGCCCCTTGGCAGGGCCATGTTCATCAAAAACCCACACAGAAACACAGAAGCAACGGGAACCACTGAAGACGGAAGCTACCTGAATTTGTCCAATAGTTTTTGTTTTGTAACTTGTCTACATTGTGCATCAACGATTACACCTTTTCAGGTTTCAGCCAATGAGAACACAGTATAATGTTCTGAATAGTTCAAATCAACAAAAACACAAAAATATATCAATCTGTTGCAAAATATAAATGCTTTATCTGTTTCACAATTAGGTTAGTTCATTGCAGATATACAAAAAATAGTCACGCACACGCACCCGCGCACGCGCACGCGCACACACACGCACACAACCATGATTTAAAAACATTGTTGTAGACATTGCAGCCACTGAATTAAAACAACTCGTCAATCTTTAGTCACACTCCCTTTAATGCCCTACTGTAGATAAGTCAGTGCAATGCTCCAGGTAAGCAGTTTCTATAGCTCCGCCTCTAAAGGCACCTGAGATAAGACCCGCCCCTCTGAGGCCTGAGAGCAGAGGATTTGGGGTCAACAATGGAGCGCGCCCACGCACACACACACACACACACACAC